>JAHNEJ010003514.1:0-277099 GCA_022559845.1 Amorphophallus konjac | reverse complement strand
TATAAATTCCGATCCAAAACTTTTTGACTCGGCATCTTTTTGCAGTTTTTTACCCATACTAGCGTTTTACTTATTTTCCTTGAGGCATTAACAAGACAAAGAAAATAATAACCGCTGTGATTGGTCTACGGAGGCGTGACATGACGCGATTACATAATGAAAATGAGGCCATGATGGCCTCTAGCAGAAGGGATTAAACGAGGCCATCACACCTCCATGAAATGGTCAATTTACCCCATTCCTCCTCCATCCTCGTTGTCAGTGGGAAAACCCAAAAACGAAAGAACCCCCAAATTGAACCCCTTTTCCAATCACTCCACATGTTTCCCTTCCCAATGTCTCGACCCTTTCCTTGGCTGAAGGAGGAGCATCGACATCTCTAGTTTCGTGATCGTCGGAGAGGAAGGAGGAGCACTTGAACATGGAAGAGTTTACGAGGAGCATCACTCAAATAGGACTCCAAGAAGGAAGAGTTTCGACGAGGAAGCAACACTAGGGCTTCATACTACCTCCTTATCCAACGCTCTGATGACACCAAATATAGAGAAGAGGTCACGAGGAGGCTCTGTGAGTGGGGAGAAGGAAGCTAAAAACTAAGGAGAGGGGTAGTCAGTGGGATAAATGGAAGAGGAAGCTCAATCATTGGCCACCGCGGGAAGAGGGGTAGAAAAGAATGACTAAGAGAGTCCCATCGATGTCGTTGAACCCCTTACACTCCGACACATAAGTCGCGGGTGAGGAAGAAAGAACAAAAATATTTTTCATAGAGTTAGGTCAAGAGTAAACCTCCGCTAGATCTACACATCAATGTACGAGAGGTAGGTATCCTGCAACAAAGTATTTCATTTTTATGCATTATATAACATTCTCATTTAACGTATTTGATTTTCATGCAAAATATTTTAGTCAGACATACAAAGTGTTTCATTCTTATAACGAACAGTTTTATGTCTGTAATATAAAATTTCATGTTTGATCGTACAAGTGAAATAAAATATTTCATTTCTATAACAAAATGTTCTATTTTTGTAACGTAGTATTTCATGTCTCTAACAAATATTTCATGTCTATAGTCAAATGTAATATTTCATTTGTGTACGTTGCACCAGTTTATTTTCTCGAAATAATTAAGATTAAAAAAAATTAATCTCGTGAAAGCAAGAAGACGACACAAAGATGGAGCCCCGGGGAGAATGGGTCAAAATCGAGTCCCGAAAAGTCCCGCCGTGTTCACAACATAAGAAGACGGAGTTTGTAGCAAGCGGACGGTCAAAGGAAAATCTCTCTGCACTTATGAGGTGTCCGAGCAAGGAACGAAAGAAATTCAAGAAGCACGGAGCCCTCCCCGGCAAGAGGCAGTAGGAACAACGCAAGAAACGGAGCACAAAGCGATCTAAGAGCGTCGTTCCTTCCTCTACATGGTCGAGAGAGCAGAAAAATCTAAGAAAATTTGAATGGGGGACCTTTTTAATAGGGTTTTACCCTTTTTCCACTGCCCGAGACCAACCGGGACTAGGTGAGACCACGATGGGGACCCACCTGGACCGGGTAGGGCCTATACGGCACCCATCCGATCTGGGTGGGGCTCCCGCCGACCCCACCTAGCGGGTGTGGCTGGGAGGCCCCCACCCGGTCCAGGTGGGGCTCTCTCAGTCCCCACCCAATCTAGGTGGGGTCTGGCCAACCTCTAATCTGTCCGGGTGGGGTTCCCCAACCCCCACCCGGTCTGGGTGGGTCAAAAATTTGACCTACCCGGTTCGAGTGGGCCTAAAAATTGTCACACCTGGTTCAAGGTGGTCCAGGCCTATTTCAAGTATATAAATACCCCCTCCCCAAGGGTCCCCAAAAATATATACGAAGATACACGGATGACTTGAAGATCGGGAACAACTTGAGCACTCAGCAAACACTATGAGCAAGAAGCACGAAGTCTCCTGTTGGAGTGAGGAAGGCGATTCGGCTTTGATCTTTGTCGCCCGAGTGAGGGTATGATACAAAAGCACCTCTTCTAACGGCACTTAGCTAAGTCACAAGTCCTACGAAAGAAGACTTGTGAAATGACATAAATACCCTTATAACTTTGTAAAGACTCAGGAACTAGTATAATTGCAGAAATGTCCCGTGACTTCGACAAATCTTGTAATTGGGCTAATACGGCCCCGTATGAAGTCTTGTATGATGATCATCAATAAAATACTTTAAGGATTACAAAAATATCATAGACTCGTAGTAAACATTGAGGTCGCCCTTCTCATAGCCAGTCCGTGCCAAGGTCAAGGTTTCCGACTAGCCTGATCAACGTGATGTGTCAAACACCTCACAGTCAGTGCCAAATTATGCCAAACCTCTCAGCCAGTGCCAAACTGTGTTGAACCCCTTAGCCAGTGCTAATTGTGTCAAACCCCAAACAATATTAAACTGTGCCAAACCTCAAACAATATTAAACTATGCCAAAACCGTACCTGGTATCAACTTGGGCCCCCCCATCTCCATTAGTGTCAAACTGTGAACGACCCCTCAACCCCTCATTAGGTGTGACCGCTAGCGCTTGCGTGAGTCTACCTTCAGTGTCACAACCGATATCGAGGTCGATGACTCTTTTCTCAGCAGTTAAATAAGAGTGTTCGAATTATGTCAAATGTAAATAAACACCGACAACAGTCGATGGGTGGGGAAGTGTCCTGCACTCGAACTCTTAAATTATCTGATAAACCCTAAACGCACGGAATAAAAAATGCTCACACTATTTAAATAACTAATAAATGTGCATTGATGCTCAACAAAATGAACACATTCTCCGTCGAGTATCCTTTCGTATATGATAGATTGGCAAGCTCGGTGGGGCACTTCCTGTCCTTCTTCTTTCTATCGAAGAAGAGTCACATGCTTATGGATTTTGGCATGTCCAGGCCCATGCATTTATGAGCATGCTTCGGATTTCCTTTGATAATGTTTTGTTAGATGACATACTATCTTGTCATTGGTAGGGAGATCTTTTCCGATTTGGGAAACAATAATTGTGATTTATTGTGGAAGATGTGACATTGATTTTGAGACTTCCATTTTGTGAAAGGAGGATCGAGCATGTAGAGACTCACAACAAAACATCACATTTGAAGGAGAGATTTGGGAAGAGGATGACCACCAAGAGCCAGGGGATGGTCCAACTGATTAATGAGCTGAAATAATCTAACGCACGGGAGGACATTGAAGACACAATCTGCTTATAGATTGTTTTGATGTTGTTTACATTCATTTGCCCATATTCCAACTATGATGATTAATTCCAACGAATTGAGCAAATGACATCTCGTACGTGTTTGTTAAGTAGGTAGTGTCAAGCGATATGATATTCCTAAAAGATAAACATGCTAGTTTTAACTATGCATCCACCCAAAAAATATGCTTCAGTTGTCTATTATCATTCAAATCCATCATGTAAAAGAATGTTAGACTACTCAATTACTAGTTGACAAAATAGTTATATAATATTTATTCATCTCTTTCTTTCAGTTACGTCTAACGCTATCTGGTTAAGAAATTTTTACAATCATTCTATGTAAGGTCAACCTATTGAATTCCACTTCTTGTAGCCAGTGTAGACACTTTTGAGATGTTGGGATTCCTGTGATATGTATATTCTTAATTTCTATCTTTTAAGACATACATATCTTTCTATGTGGTCTAATTAAGACATGTCACAACAAGTGGATTTGGGTCATGGTTATGCGGCCACATAATCTATGGTCCATTTTCGCATAGTCATGAGAAGTTTGACCTTTATTGATACAAGACAGCCTACTTTTAGAGTCTTTAGAACGCTGAGTTGTATCTTTTATTCTTAGCGATCCAAACTCCTAACAACCTAAATGCTTCAAATTATATATTCCATTCTTCTTTTAACTGGACAATGAAAATTATAGATATCTTTTCTCTATATCAAATTTCATTCCTATTTCGGGTGATAATATGAAAATTGTAGGCTTCAGAATATTTTTTGTAAGTCTACTTAAAACTTCATATTTATTGATCACACTAATCTCCATCGCATCTGTCATGATGAAATATTTTATATAGCTTTAAAATTAAATATAAAATATTAAAATATAATGTACGAGAATAAAATATATTATTCAAGAATTATCAATGTAGTGTATTAATAAATATTTTACATAGTTATGAATGTACAATAATGAAACCTGATGTAGAAGAATAAAATATTTTATTCAAGATAAATGATCATGCGTATCAAATTTTTTGCATAGTTCTATAATATTACGTACAAGAATACTCCTCATCTATTTAATCTCTAAAATAACAAAAAGCACAGCCTATCATCTGCTTAGTTCTGTCTGTCCTTAGACGGTATGTTTCGTTCAGTCTGCCCCGATAGCTTAAATGAGGAGAATGGGAAGAAATGAAATGCTCAGTGACAAGAAAATGGCGTCATCGTGTGATCAATTCTCTAAGATATTTTTAGTAGGTGAAAAATGAGATATGCGTGAGAATTACTTCCGTTTAATGTGATTTTGACAGAGTTATCATGCCCTTGTTTTCGTCGTGGGATCGCATCACATCTCTGTGGATGGATTCCAAGAGTTGTCGTGGGTTTACGTGGAGTAAGTGCAACTTTCGCGTTGCAGAGAGATTGCTCCAATAAAAGAAGAGTAGACACGATGACAAAAGTTCGACTGTTTTGATGCAGGTCTTCAGTGGAGATTGGAAAAGAATAGAGAAGACATTTCTGGAGTCCTCCAAAAATTTGGCAATTTTTGTTTGACAAAGACGACAGAAAGGAGGAAGAAAGATCAAATTGGAAAAAAAAAAAATGGCACACCCGATGCCAAAATATATGCAAAATGCCACGGGTAATGCAATTTTCTACTCTAACGTGCATTCGTTTATAACTCCTGGTAATGAAACCTCGAAACGATTAAGAATAATAATAATAATATAACTCCTCCGAATAAAAAAGCTTCCAGAAAGAACTTTCGCAAATAAGCATGCAATCACAAGAAGCTGAAAAATAAATGCTACTAATTAAGATCATAATGATATCTAAACACTCTTAATCTTGCTTGGGTTAAGCATGCACATGTAGAAGTGGTACGCATAAAATTTCGAACAAAAATAAAAAAGGAAAAAATACCAGCAAATGAGAACAATGACAACCGAAGTACTGGGCAAGACACAACCATCTCCATGTAATCTCAGTTCCAAGACACGGACTATAAAGAGTATCATCATGGGTTTTTTAAACACCTACCCCCCCCCCCCCTCATGTTCCCCGGTTCTTCAAACATAACCATCTCAAATCGTCTGTCTCGCTCTAATATTGATACGATCCAATAAGATGATATTTAGTTGAGACGACGAGGAGAAAATTTGAAATTTTAATTATTAACATTCGTGACATCCCCATCGTTTCAAACTAATAAGACTCGTCATCTTGATTTGTGTGTTTGTAAAAATTTTACAATTAAGAGAGAGATAGGCTCATTATAAGAGATGATTAAAAATCTCAAAAAATCTCTATCGCTCCGGTCAAAACAAATACTCCCTCAAGTTAGATTCAATCCAAATCGCACTAATAAAACAAACCATACTCTAAACTTACGATCCAACGACAATCTAGCCAGAGGTTCATTGATTTCTAAAAAAACTTTATCGATCGAACCATGTAAAACCTGTTAAAAAGCACTGTTAAAAAGCACTACAGCTTCTAATCAGCTTGGGGGGTGGGTCGCTTTAGGCGGCGCCGCCCTGCCGCCGCACACCGCGGTTCTCATCTACTGTGTGTGTGTGTGTGTGTGTGTGTGGGCACATGGCCTGGGGAAGCCACGGAGGAGCTACGAACACATAGGCATCTGTGTGTGTGTGTGGCGGAGGTGGCCAGTGGCCTCTGGGGATGATGAGACTAGTAGGGGAGGAGAAAACGGTGCCGTCCGCCGGGGGCGCCACCCCCGCCGCGCCCCCAGGCACATGGGCGAGTCAAAACATGGGGTGGGTAGACGTGCCTGCCGCCGTGTGACTTGGGGTGTTGTCATCTGTAGGGTACATGTCCCCTTTGTCTAGGTTATATTAAATCCCACTGTAGCTTTGCCTGGAGAGATGGACGCGGATGGTGAAAGGATAATAGGGTAGTTGCGAACAGCTTTTTTTTTTAAATTATTTCTCTAAAAAATTAGTTCACGTCAATTTTTGACTTAAATATTAAAAGTGACTAAAACTGTATTGACATGTTGGGTAAGGCTAACATAATTCTAAAAAATTATATCGACATGTTTGGCATCCCGTGCTCCGACTTTCTCCAATCGACAGTGGCGGAGGGGGAGGCCCTCCTCCACCGACGGCTCCGACTTCTCGACCTCTGCCAGCTGTGGCTGCACTCCAACGCCTTCTCCCGAGACGCCGGCGCAGGCGACGCCGTTCCAGCCGCAGGACGTGTCGTTGTCGTAGTTCCAGGAGACGAGGACAGACAGCAGGTCGCTGAGCACGGCGTACTTGAACGCTAGCAGTAGCACACCATCCGTGGTGAGGGCCGAGGTCGTCGGAGCCGGCGCCCCCACCAGCAGCAGGCGCCGAGGAGGGAGAGGGGGCCGCGGGGAGGGAGAGGGGGGATCCGCCGGGGAGGGAGGGGGGGGCCTTGCAGGGGGGATCCGTCGGGGAGAGAGGGAGAGGGGGGCCGTGGGGGAGGGAGGGGGGGGGCCTGCGGGGAGGGAGGGGGAACGACCGGGGGAGAGGGCGGGGACGAGCCAGGGAGAGAGGGGGAGGGGACGTCGACTGTGGAGGAGAGGGGAGGGGACACACGGGGGGGGGAGAGAGAACGAGAGACGAGAGACTGCGGTTTCAAAAAAAAATAATCGAGAGTTATTTTTTTTTCGAAGAAGATTTACACCGGAGTAGATTCTGTCCTTAAAATTTAGAAGAGTCATACCAAATAAGATTATAAGATCTCCTTCTCTCTTTTTTTTAAATCGAGAGAAAAAAAGGTAAAAAATAGTAACCAAACACCCTATAAGGATATATATAAAAAATAGTCCACTTCAAAAGTAGAATGACAAATATTACGAGATCAGGAGTACAGCGTACAATAACATACATTTCAATTCAAGCTAAGTTGGTGATTGATTTGACACTCCACATTATTAACAAAACAATACAGTCCACATTATTGTTATATCTGGGTAGGTCATTGATTTGACACTCGCAGATTATTAACTCCGAAGAAAACTTCTTTTTATTCTAATTAAAAAGAAATGACTCGCCAAGAACACAGGCAAGTAAACATCAGTTGACTTGAAACCTCTAAAAACGTGAACGTGTCGACAAGCCTCTGGATTCCATGGATCGACATGACCACCTGCACAGGTCCTCTGGAAAAAAGCTTGGCACAGAGAGATGGTGAGAAATTGACTGATCTTTAGATATATGGGCGAGAGTTAAATGCATTCTAGGAAAAATAGAATCAAAATTCCCAAAAATATGTTGTGCGATCATCTAAAACTGGCCGGCTTCATATGCAACTTCAAAACATGGTTAGTAAATAAAAAAAACATAGGCTTTTTTTAAATTGTGGAAAGATCAGTCGAATCATCGTGTAGACTTGGTCATCTAATGTGTTTGTATTAACTCGAGTTCAAAGACACAACAGTCGATCCAGTGGATGTGCTTATCATGTGAGGGCAAGTTTGAGGACACGATGTCTTCTTGGCGACAATATATATATATATATATATATATATATATAGAGAGAGAGAGAGAGAGAGAGAGAGAGAGAGAGAGAGAGAGAGAGAGAGAGAGGAGATAATAACCTTTTCACTATCTTACAAAAGATGTCTAGATAATGAAAAAAATTATGAAGTTCAAAAATTAAGACTCCGACGATCCTTCCCCCCCAAACAGAAAACTTTCAATTGTGTAAAAATTGGATTTTTTTTTCGTTCAAGAAAATCGAAAGTCACATATCATCAATGTCGAGATTGAGACACAATGAAACAAGTCAAAAATTATCATAAATGGAGTTGAAATTCCGTTTAAGCGTGAACACTGGCACCCAAAGTTTGAATCTTTTACCCATTTTTTTATTGTGAAATGATTCCGTGCGTCTTTTCAACTGGCGTTCCAAAAGGGAGCCGAGACTTTGGATACCCTAACAAGGCTCAGTACTTTGTCATGTGCTCTTTCCAGAGAGCTCATGGACCAAACGGCGTAGAGTAATACTTGCGGCACCTCTAGAGGTGCACCAAACAGCATAAGCCAGGAAGCAGGAAAGATCTGAGCACCATCTAATCAAAAGAAAGAAGAAAAAAAAGCAAGAGGAGGAGGAAAAGCAAAGACCGGTAACACCATTATTCCTCTTTGCCGTTAAGGGCCAGCAGTCCCTAGAACCAAGAAAAGGAGCTCCCCGGCAGCTGCTCTCCAAGTCCATGATCGAAAATTCTAAAGCTGAAAGAACTGTTTGGTCATGTGCACCCTTGCCCAGAAGGTCCCCCACTCTGGGTGCAGACTTCGTTGACACCAAGTTACAGGTTTTGTTCTTCTTGTTCCGGTTTAGGCGATAGCCCCACATCATGCACGACTCTTTTTCAACAGCTTTGCATCCATTATTGAGTGAAGACTACTTCCACTGAGGAACCTGGAAGGCATTGTGGTCTTACTCTGCAATGTCGGCTGACTAGCAAATGGCAAACCTTCTAGTTTTTCTTGGGATGCTGTGTACCCAGCTTTGACCGTCGCTGCCGAAATAAATGTAGGTACAGCTTCAACCACAAAAGAGGGTAACAGAAAAGCAGAGCCTGTTCCCAAGCATATAGAAGAAAAGTCAAATACTCATCACAAGTGAAGTGACTGAAAGAAAGTAAGTATTACAGATATCTTCCACCAACCATGACAAAGGTATAATAGCTGAAGGGAAGCCTGCCAAATAGGCTGGAGTGGAGGTTTTTCTGTTTTATGAGAGGGAGAGATTGACACATAAGCCAGACTGCAAAGAAGTGAAAGATGATTAGTGTAACATAAAACATGCCGATAATAAGGAAGATATGTCAGACAACCAGAAGATGCTCACTCTCTCCAGGACCCACCCCAAGAGGATACAAGAGGATGAAAGCTGTGTACCTAAGGGGGAAAAAAATTGTAGATTATCATCAGCAAAGATGTTCAATATTCCGTATGCATGTATACATGTTATATGTTTCTCCTGAATTAAGAAAACACAGCACAGGGAAAAGATCTAATGATGCATTATCTATTCCTTACAAATGGTTATATCTTCCTGGAATATATCTTAAAAGGGGTAAATACAGATAAACCGCAAAAAAATGGATTAGGAAGATATTATTTTCCCTCTCGATGTCTGTACAAGGTTGTAATCACTATCTTCCCTGACTGTCAATTAGGATGACAAGAAGGAAAGAATATTAAGTGTATGGATTATCATAGCCCTCGGTGCAACACTTATCCATGCTGGTGGCACATGGCATGTGGACAATGCTTCCTTGTCAAATCAACACCTTATGCTATGACTGTAACATGTGTTGCTTCTCTTTTCACCGGTAAAACGACCACTATAATGTCATTTGTGGCCAAGGTTGGTATGATCAACATTCAAGTTGTTCATAAAAATAACATTAGTCAACTGGCAAATGTTTATAAGAGAACATTAAGAATATCCCTCACAATGTCGAAGATAATGTAAATCACAATTTTGCCCTTTTAAGAAAAAGAAAATGTCTGTCTAACCCTCTCTTGGGAGGCAGTCGTTACTTTATGGTTGAATTAAGTTTTAGGGAGAGACATTTGATGGCAGGGGAATGAAGGTAAAAATTATAGTGCATTCCAAGAGAATAGCGGCAAATATGTTAAATTCTAGGGTAAATGTCAAATGACAAAGGTTTCAGGAGTATATAGGCATAAAACCCTTGACCATTTTATATGCTAAAGAACAGAAGACATCCATCCTTGCTTCCCACAAAAAGGATCCAGGTCCATTGTGCATTCCTTTCAGCTCAACACATCTTTTAAAGATGAACTGATCCGGACAAAAGCTAGTAAGGATAGGCCAGAACTCCAGTTTCATGGGGTAACGGCAACCTGGTTGATCATTGTCGCCATCATCATCCACTGGTTACCCACTAACTGGGGTTACAAATATGGATCCTATTATTATCATGGCAGTTTGTTATATCAGATATCATATACACACTACATGCATAATGTATCTCTTTCAGCTCTTTTGGGCTTCCTCTTTGACTTTCAAAGCCCTCTCAAAAATTGATAATGACACCTCTAAACAGCTGCTCATTGATTTTCTTATGCGCATTCAGGTATCTTAAATGGCTTTTAGAGTCTAGCCCCTATTGTCGGTATACCTACTCTCCATCTTGTGGAGTCATTTGATATATGATATTCTCGTGTTTCCAAAACTCAACCTTAGCATATTTGTTTTAGATGGATCTATCTTGTCAATATGGCTTTCCTTAGTAGTCCAACAATCTCTTCTTATACAACATGGCCAGTCTGGCTGCTGTTATAACAGCTCCCCTTTAATCTAGATAAGAATATGATAGTTAAGAAGGTACTCCAGAAACTAATTGCTTTTCTTACCAGTCCAATATTCTTGCATTATACAATACCCACATCCCTTTTTTATATCTCCCTTTGCTTCAATTACTTAACATGAGCCTGAAATGATATTTTTGGCATAAGCCACTGACATAGCACTGTACATCACCACTCCTATCACCTGGTCAAGCTGCAAGTAGAATAGGAGATTTGGCGACAGGTAGGGTATCCATAGTAAAAGTTTTTGCCAGTACAGGAAGGGTATCCATAGTAAAAGTTTTTGCCATTACAGGAAGGGTATCCATAGTAAAAGTTTGTGCCATTATTCACTCACAGGGCTCCTAGACTCCTTCCACATCATGTTTAATCAAAAGCACTTGGGTATATAAAGAAAAATCAACTTGGAATGACCAAAACTAGATATAATAGGCCAACTCCTTGATAAACTATAGCTGCTTTGTGTGCATTATTCTGACTATCCTTCAGCCACTAAAACCTTTTGTGAATTGTAGAAATATGTTTGTAAATAGAGGGGGCATTTATGTACATAGTACATACGTATGTGAATATAAGAGATTTTCCTCATGCATAAAAAGGGATATAAACTTTGGAATATCTGCTGATATGCCATCAACGGTAGTCTAGGATTTCATGGAAAAAGGTCAACTATAAAACCATAGAAAGAATATTTGCACAGATCCCTATCAAAGAAGAATGAATATAGACCTTCTGCAGTTTACATTGGATCTAAGGAGAGTCAGGAATTCCCATGACAAACTAGTTACATTATCAAGGTTATGTATTTGGGTTATGTGCTTTTAGCAATTCGTTCTCTGAATAATGCAACCACATAAATGCAAATAGTCACATAGTTGCAGCTACCAAGTAATGAATGTGACAAAACATTTTGTTTTCCATAGTCCAGTCACAAAAATGACTAAAGCTGATCATTAGTAAAAAGAGATCATATGAAAAGAAATTGTTTGAATGTTTACCTGTAACGCTTTCATATCATCCACGCTGAACTAATTCCTATGGCTCTAACTTACACATTATGAAGATATTATCCAATCCATGTCATATAAAACAGGTAGATTAAGACCCAATCTGCTTATCAGGTTAAACTAAGTTAAAGCATCAACAGGGACCAGAGTTTCAAGCTACAACAGAAAGCCCAGTTTTAATGATGCACATCTAACATACCAGATGGAGGAAACTTTTGCAGCACTTTCATAGATGTACATATAACTCAAATACAAAGCATTATTTATCTAGTGCATATATATTGTACATATATCAAGGAAGGAAAGTAATATATATGGATCCAGAAATTCCATTTTTAAGCTTCAGGAAAGGTTGAGTTGCAAGATTATTGTATTACTGGTTAAGAAACCCAATCACCAACAATTGTTGATCTACCGTTGACAGACTACCTTTGCTGGTACATAGTCACCAGCCAATTTCTCCTTCGAACCACAGATGGTAATCACAAGACAAAATTGCCCGTGCACGGACTAATCCTGACTGCTCCCATCGCATTACTGGTCTAAAGTTGACAGCATCATCAGCCAGCTTCCCATTTCAAACACAGAAGTTGACAGCATCAAAGACTATATGCTAAAGTTTGTCGCTCCCTCTTGGTATTGTTAATATGGCTCAATACACGTATGTCCATGGAACACTAGTTTATTCCAATATCTATGATACATATGCATATTATTTAAACAAAGAAGTCATGAAGATATTTGAAAGTTAAGTTTCAACAAAATCATGAACAATGTGAAGTGTGAACTATTGTGAAGGAAAAAAATTCTAATAATACCCAATAAGTTTCCAATATAGTAAATAGAAGTTGGGAACAGGAATTTCATTTTAATGCTAGCGACTCACACCTTAGGTGGATAAGCCATTGAGGGCAGAGTCCCATCCCTGTAAGAGCATAATGGGAATACCTGATTACCTGCATTATAATAGGATATGGTTAATTAATAGTTTTCTTTTAATTTTTAAGGAAAAAAGGCTGGGGTCAGCATTGTAACTACTACATAACAAATGTTTGAGGAAACAGATTGTGGAGCTCAAAGTAGCTTGGATTTACATTAGATAAGGAAAGAATGCCCACCAAAACAGTTACAAGATCTTATTTCTACATATGATGAATAGGAAGACAGATCTTATTTCTACATATGATGAATAGGAAGACAGAAGTCATGATATCGATCTTTGACATCGGAAGTCCTATCTTCCCATTTTCTCTTTATGTGTTATTCTTTTATCTGGTGGTGCCATTCCCATGTTATCTTTCATCAGATGCCCTTCCTTCCCATAGTCTCTAACTTTACTATCACTACAAAAATTACAATCACCCTCCATACCAGTAACTAACTCTGACACTTTCCGTTTCACAGCTTACCTCTGTCATATTAGTGACTCTGTGATTCATCATAAAATATGTCATCAAGTAGAATGAAAATATTATTTTGCATGCAGAGCCTGTAGGAAGCATAAGAAGCAGCCTGGGGACATCAGTGTCAATGTTGATATACCATCTTGCAATTACGGAAAAGAAAGGATAGAAGTAGCATAATTCAACAACTTGCCCAATGAAATCAGAATCATTTTCTGCATTCAGGAGATGTTTCCATTTCCCACACGGAACCCTAAGAATATCCAACAAACGGCCAAAACCTATTCTATGGTCATTATCATTTCACAATTTAAGTCACATTTGCATGAAACAAATGATAATAAGCTAAAGTGAGAGACTTGGCTAAGAATCCATCAATCATATAGAAGAGTCTCCAACTGTGAAGTTTCCCATCTTTTTGAATAAACATATTCATTCAGATAAACACAAAAATATGCAATCCAACATTACTCGTGACAGTTTATGTGAAGTTTTGATCTATTTAGTATAAACTAAGAGATCAATTAGATTTCCCTTTAGCTAGCAAGCAGTACTACAGTAAGTTGTTCTACTAAGATGCTATGTTTTTAATGCCAACTCGTATGGACCTATTCTTATATCCAGATGGATCTTCTTTCCAATCTGCCAAAGATTATCTACTATCAGATGAATAATATTTGTCGTGAATGTCGAGTAAAACATTTTACACAACATAATATGTAGGTGAAGGCAGATGACAGGATGAAGGAATCAAATGACTTACAATCTCTTGTAAACTTGTGAATCATATTTTTGTCTTTTCTTTAGCTAGATGGTAGGTGGGCTTTGACATTTGATTGCAAGAGGTAAGAGCTTCTAGGGGTGTAACTCATCCTATTCTATCATGGGATCTGGCTAATATCAGTGAAAATGTTTCATTGGGATTATCTCTCATTTCTTTCTTCATTCATGGGGCAAAACAAACACGGAATATTGAGAAGGAAGAAATGGGTGGAGCATATTCTTGTTTTTCACATTCATGTTGCTGACTCGCAGTACATAATGTGACACTGTTCATGGGGATGCAAAGATAGGTCAGTTGACATAGGCATTAACAAATGTGGAGTTCGGCACTCCCTCTTTAGAATGGACATCAAACTAGTTCTGGAATGACTAAAACATAAGGCAATAAGGGAGAATCAATCAGCTGAAATCTGACCATCAACGGGATAACCTTATACCAAGATGAAGGTGTGTCCATGGGGTGGGGTGCTCCAAGCCCAGGCACAATCAACAACCTCAAATGCTGGTCCAAACCCATTATGGGCCTTACATCTGCATCCCAAGCCCAGCCTGCATGATTTGTTTTGAGCCCATTGACTGCCCAGGACTGTTGATGCGGAACGGAAGTGGGGGGTCTTCTTCATTCTGCCCATGGTCGTGCTATACACTCCTAGCGCCTTCTTGAAGAACGCGCTATATCGTCCTAGCGCGTTCACAGACGTTGGCAGAACGACGAACCTCGACGTTGGGGCTCCCGTGGATGACTCTGGGTGTTCAAAACACAAGGGGAAGGCACACAGGACGATGGACAACACACGGGGAACACTAAAATCGAAATCAAACCAACCTAATACTATCTAGGATAACTTTGGTGAAGGTGGATGTGGGGGTGAGCGGCGGGGAAGGAAGGTGGGTGTAGATGATGCTAGGGTCGTGAGGAAGCTTGGCTGGGGCCTCTCACCCAAACCTTTCGTAGGGACGGTGCAGCCGAGCTCCATCCTAACCTTAGCAACATCCTTGGCGGTGGTGAGGGGAGGCGAACGTTGTGGAAGAAGAACGAAGCTCCGAATGGAGCCTCACACTCGACCCCGTCTCAGAGCCGGTACATCCGGGGCTTTGATCATCCTCCATTGAAGGGGAAAGGGAGAGGATCAGGAGAAGAGAATTGGACATCGCACCTGGAGAGGGGAGGAGGAAGGGGGGGGGGTTTCCAAAGATTGGGGGAGATAGCCATTGCTACACTCATAAACACTTTCATAGATTCATTGCTTTCTTTTTCTAATCAAACGAGATGGGATACATATATAGGGGAAGGGGAAGACAAAACGACGCTAGAACATCGATTACAACCATGGAAAACAGCAAATATTGAAGACTTTTGTGAGTTTCGGCGCCGGGAAGTTGGACCGTCTGCAGCAGAGTTTCTATCTGAGATCGCACTAGGGGAACCTAGCGCCTTCGTCCAGGTCGCGCTACCCAAAGGTAGCGCGTTCGTCTTCGGCCCAGCAGCTTCCACGATCAGCTTTGGCTTGGCAGCTTGCTTGATTCCCATCAAACCCCTCCACTTTGGAAGGTTCGTCCTCGAACCTCGTAGCTCAAGATCCCAGTCTGTGAGAACAGCCTGGTTCCCTAAGCTCTGATACCATTTGATGCGGAACGGAAGTGAGGGGTCTTCTTCATTCTGCCCATGGTCGCGCTATACACTCCTAGCGCCTTCTTGAAGAATGCGCTATATCGTCCTAGCGCGTTCACAGACGTTGGCAGAACGACGAACCTCGACGTTGGGGCTCCCGTGGATGACTCTGGGTGTTCAAAACACAAGGGGAAGGCACACAGGACGATGGACAACACACGGGGAACACTAAAATCGAAATCAAACCAACCTAATACTATCTAGGATAACTTTGGTGAAGGTGGATGTGGGGGTGAGCGGCGGGGAAGGAAGGTGGGTGTAGATGATGCTAGGGTCGTGAGGAAGCTTGGCTGGGGCCTCTCACCCGAACCTTTCGTAGGGACGGTGCAGCCGAGCTCCATCCTAACCTTAGCAACATCCTTGGTGGTGGTGAGGGGAGGCGAACGTTGGTGGAAGAAGAACGAAGCTCTGAATGGAGCGTCACACTCGACCCCGTCTCAGAGCCGGTACATCCGGGGCTTCGATCATCCTCCATTGAAGGGGAAAGGGAGAGGATCAGGAGAAGAGAATTGGGCATCGCACCCGGGGAGGGGAGGAGGAAGGGGGGGTTTCCAAAGATTGGGGGAGATAGCCATTGCTACACTCATAAACTCTTTCATAGATTCATTGCTTTCTTTTTCTAATCAAACGAGATGGGATACATATATAGGGGAAGGGGAAGACAAAACGACGCTAGAACATCGATTACAACCATGGAAAACAACAAACATTGAAGACTTTTGTGAGTTTCGGCGCCGGGAAGTTGGACCGTCTGCAGCAGAGTTTCTGTCTGAGATCGCGCTAGGGGAACCTAGCGCCTACATCCAGGTCGCGCTACCCAAAGGTAGCGCGTTCATCTTCGGCCTAGCAGCTTCCACGATCAGCTTTGGCCTGACAACTTGCTTGATTCCCATCAACTGCCTTTTTCAAACTTCAAATTCTAAAACAAATTATATAGAAGAAGCAACCCACTAGAATGGCCTCTTAAATCGAAGCATCTAATCACAGCACCATGCACACATTTCTTCTTTCCAATACATTTCATAATATATATATTAAGCCTGCCAGTGAAAGCAGCAAGCCCAAGCTCAAGTGCCCAACCCATTTATTAGATGGGCCTATACTAGAAGACCAAGCCCTAGACCAAGAGGGCCAGGCCCAGTGGACTGACGAGCTGGCCCAGACTGTTGACACCCCTACCACTGAAGCATGAAATCGAAGAAAGTAGTTGAAACTGAAGCATTAAGATCCTCAAGAATTCATGTGATTACAAATAGGTGTCCCTTGATGACCACTCTCCTTCCACCTATGTACCTATGAACTTATATGCGATCATGCTCCACGAAGAAAGTCTTTGGATCACCTGTCCATAGATGACGGTACCTTGATCTCAAAAATTCAGACTATCCACAACAAAAATCTAAGTGTTTGTCAAAACTTCTTGGAAGCCACTTTTGGCTTTCACTTCCAATATGAAAAATAGAGGATGGGAGTGGATATAACTGATTTTGGACAGCCACATCAGTAATTCCTCCCTGGAAACCCCAATTTCCCCCCAATCTAGGACGTCCCAGGTCTAGTTTCCTCCCCTCAAAGTAAGAGGGATGAATCTTCATGGAATTCCAAAAATACTTCCAATTGGAGGCTGTACCAATTTTGCCCACTCACAATAGGTCAGATTAAAACAAGAAAACCTGCTGATTTATTAATCTTCCCTAGAAACTCAGACAAATTTAAAGTTGAGACAACAGAAAAGTTTGTCCTTTTTCCTTCAGATATCACACTGCAATGGAATCTCGCATTCCAATCCTGTTAATCAATTACATTCAACTGCTACCACAATGCTGGATAATTGGATATGTCTTCCTCTGGACAGTTCAATATAAATCGTTTGTCCACTTCACCTGTTCCTCCTAACCATTGTACTGTGCTCCAATCTCTTTCCTTGCCAGACCACACTCCATCAACCTCTCTTAAATGTGCAACCCTTTTCCAGCCTTAACAATCAGATAAATCCCTCTTATACAACCACTTTTTTTGAATTACTTAGTTTGTTCTGCATGTATGGTGGGCCTTAGTACCAAGGATGCTTATGAAACTCTTAAGAATCTGGACAACAATATAACTTGGACTCTGTGTTTTGAGTCTTTGACAACCATATTTTGCTTTGGAAAGACTTTTGGGATTGTTGAACATCAAATTAGATCATTAGAAATGTATATGTGCCACACTATGGATAGAGACATGCTCCTTCCTATGTGTACCTACATCAATCGATTATACAATATAAGAGTTAAATCAGTTTATATGCATATTTTACAATAGACATTGATGTTTACTTTGCTTAGCCTTTTGGTACCCACTGTTCTTCCAACACATACACTTCACAACATAGAGAAAAAAAGCTCTCTCCATATCAGGAAACACAGATGAAACTTAACATGCATCCTGGATCAACCACACTACTGAAAGCTTTAGACCTTACACTGAAAGCAATCTGTAAGGGGGATATGGTAAATACCATGCACATTAACCCGAGGAGAGATAGTCAAATGAACAGCTGCAAGATGGTTCCAAGTACCTAGCCAAAGTGGTTCCAGACACCTAAGACCCTGCAACTCACTGTCTTGGCAAAAGGTGATACCAAGAACATGCTGACCTCTAATTCAGTTTCATGTCACCTATTTGTCAATCCTCTATAAGGTGGAGCCAAGCACCAGGAAAAAGATAACCTTGCGCGGGATGGGGGCTACAGAAAGTCTGATGACACCAGTTGGCAGCTAGAAAACGACCTTGGATGTGCAAATTAGGCTCATCATATGAGCGAGATCAAATATTCCTCCAACCTTAATAAAGAGAATAGACGAAGAGGCATAGACGCAAGTTGGACACATAATAGATAAACCAAAGGGAAATGAAACACGATATTATCATCGACACAGTAGCATTAAAGTAGAAGAATAGAGCATCAGAAAATTACCTCAGAGGCACCCCATGCGACAAAAGTTATGAAAACTTGTGGAAGCTCCTGAACCTATTAAAAATTTCAGAACAGGAAGTAAACGACATAAAGAATAAGTCGCGGAAAGGGGATGACGCAGAAATTAGCAAGATAAAAAAAACAAAAGACAGCATCTTTACAAACAGATACAATAAGAAAAGAAGAGAAAAATGATTCATTATTACCCAAGGAGTACCTCTGCAATCTGACGAACGATTGCCAGCAAGAAATGGGTCCTCCCTCCCCATTGCAACAGCGCAAGCAACACCCCACTTGGAACCAGACCTACCAACAATGCCCATTCTCAGAATTACTCACAATGCCCGGTCCGCACCAAACATAGAATACGATCAAACGACAGAGGGCAAAAAAAAAGACGTCTCACCGACTGCCGCGTGGAGAACCTCCAGGAAGGACAGAGTCTGCAGAAAGCCTTGGAGATGACAAAAATAAAAAAAATAAACTTGAGAAACGGAGAACAGATTGGGTGGGTGCGTGGAGCAGGGAGAAGATGAAAGGAAACCAGAAGTATATTACAGATAAGATCTCCAGCAGCGGCGTAGGCAGCATTGAAGGACTTGGCGGACAAGCAGCGGCTAAGAACCCTGGTCAGAGCAATCGCCCTGGAAACGGAGAGAGAAGAAATGAGACTGCCGAGAGAGAGAGAGAGAGAGAGAGAGAGATGATACCATCCAATGAACTGGAGGGAGTTATAAGCCAACAGATAGAGTCTAGGTGCTCGAGACATGTCGCCGCCGCCGCCGCTCCCTCCGAATTGCGAGGAGAGAGATGGGAACGGCAGTGGCTTCTCGTCGCTGCAGGTTAGAGCGAGAGAGAGAGAGAGAGAGAGAGAGAGAGAGAGAGCGCTCGAGAGGATCCACCGGATGTCTACGTGGCAAAATGCTGACGAACCAATTCTGCGCTGTCTTTTTTTTAGTGTAAATTTCTGAGTATACCCGCTGCAGCATCTTGGTCCGGAGACTCCTCAGTTGGGATACTTATTATACTTTACATTCATAGAATTTTACTTATTATACTTTACAGTCTTATGTTTTTTATACTATCATATATATTTGGATATTAAAGCATATTATTTCAGTTATACCTCACAAGTTTTTAACACTATCAGAGTTAACATAATATTCTATTCAATGTACAAACTATAAGATTTCAGAAGGATATATATGTCATTGTATTAATCTCATGAGATGAGAAAGATTAAACAAGGATAGATTAATTATATTTTCTCACCTTAATCTTTCAAATTAAGTTAAAGAAATGATAGGCGACGACACAGAGTTTATGGCGTAAAATATGATTTATTATGGGGGTATATATGAGAATATAAAGATGAGATAATTATATATATGTAAGGAAAAAATCAGACGCCTTTGGTAAGATTGAAATACATTTGATTATAAGGAGAAATAGATGTTAAGAATGATATATACCTAATGACGAGGAGAAACACGGGAATACCCTAAGGGCGCCCTTGTGGCAGCTGGTCGCTTCCCTCCGCCCTTGTGGCCGCCGGCCATGGCCGGCCCCTGGGGGGGGGGGGCTGTCTCCCCCTCCTGCTGTTGCAATCGATGCTCCTCTGCTAGATCCTGCTGTTGCAATCGATGCTCCTCTGCCAGATCCTGCTGCTGGTCCCTCCCATCTTGTTGCTGGTGATGCGGTTCGCGTTTCTCCTCCCGCTACGCCTGGTTTCGTTCCTGCGGCTGGGACCTCTGGTCCCCCAGCCCCCACGGATGGCGGCTCGTCCTCTGCTCCTCCATGTTCCCAAGCCCCTTCCGATCGTGTTGGCCCTTTGTCGTTCTCCCAGGCGGTGTGTATACCGATCCGGCTACCGACTCTGCCTATTGCGGTTCATCCGCATGCCCTAACGGATTCCGACGAGCTTGCAGTCTTTTTTTCCAGCGATGAGATCAAGGTTTCTTGTACGCCCCTTCACTGTGCTGTCATCGCCAAGACCCCTCAAGGACGTCCCTCCTTCCAGGTCATTAGAGCCCATCTGGTGCAACGGTTTTCCTTCTGTCAGGACTTCACCATTAGCGCCTTGGATGGTCGGCATCTTCTTCTCAGGTTTCAAAACGCCGATGACTATCTTCAGGTGCTTCTCAAGGAGCTGCTCCTTGTCCAAGGGCGTCTCTTCAGGTTCTCCAAATGGACTATCGACTTCTGCCCCCACACTGATTCTCCCATCGTTCCGGTGTGGATGGAGCTGCCCGGTCTTCCTGCGAATTTTTACAACGACGCCATGCTTCGTTCCATTGCAGGGTCCGTTGGCCCTGTCCTCAAGATCGACCATAACACATCCTCCTTGTTGAGGACTTCTGCTGCTAGGGTCTGCGTTCAGATGGATGTTTCTCGGCCGCTTCCTTCCCACGTTTGGATTGGTTTTGGAGGCGGCGACACTTGGCAGCCGATTGTATTTCCACATCCCCCTATGTTCTGCAAGGGGTGCAACCATCTCGGTCATCTTGTCGATAAGTGTAAGAAGAAGGCAAAGGAACCGCCGGCTGTGGTGCACGATGGCTTGGGGGTTGGTGGTGCAGGCCCCCTCTTGCATCTTCTAAAGTCTGGAGGCCGGTTCGCACTGGTAGCAATCCTGCTGCTCCCCCTGCTGATCCTCCTGTTGGTGCCCCACAAGTGTTTGATCTTGGTGCAGGTGGCTCCGTCGATCCACCACCTGTGACTGATGGTGCCTCTATCCAACTTGCTGCTCCCTCCCCTCATGTGCTCGACCTAGTTGCAGGTGGCTGCATAGCCCCTCCACCTGCTTGTGATTTATCCAGCTTCGAGTTCAGCACTCTCCTATTCAGTCTGCTGGTGTTCTGCCTGATCAAGTTGATGGTGGTTGCGTCACTCTGCCGATTGCTTGTGGATCTGTTGGTGCTCTTGTTCAGCCGGCTGTCGGTGGGAGTGTGGCTACTGGTGACTCGTCCTGTGCCCCCTTGGGGTGCACATCGACTGTTGATGTACTAGAGCCCTCGGCTGATGAGTGTGAGACTGCTTTGGATATGCCTCTTGCTGGTGGTGAGTCTACTGGCCAGTCGTGTCTCCATGGTGTTGGTGGTACTGCCCCTTCTGTGGGTGTTTATGCCTCTGCGGACTCTAGCCAGCCGGCTTCCTCGTCTATTATTCCCTGGTGTGCCTCAGTGCAAGTTCTTCAACGGGATGCGGTAGTCCCTGCCACCTCCTCTGCGATGCGCCAGGATGCTCGGGGCTTCCTAAGATCCCATGTAGTGTCTGCTTCTTCTGAAGGTGGTGACAAGGTGCGGACAGAGTGCGCCTCCAGCCAACCAATAGTTCCCCCTGACAGTGTTTCTCTGGCCTTCCCGGCTACTCTGATGGGCCCGACTACAGTCGTCCTCCCTAAGGAAGCGGACCTATTGGCCTGTATGGTTGCTCTTCGCGCGATGAGGGATGAAATCAACCCTCTTCCAGCCTTTTCTCAGCCTGGGGCTTCTGGCCTTCCTCGGCCCTACAGTGCTGCAGCGCCCTTGGCACCGTCTCCGCCGGCCTTGCAACCCCCTCATGACGTGCCTCGCGATGACGTTCATCCACTACCTGCTACCTCCGTTCAGGCTGCTGATGGTTCTGCCAGTGACATACCCGGCCAACAGCCTCCCCCGACTGCTTTGCTTGATGCTCCCCGGGGCCCCCTCGCGCTACCACTGCAACATGATCTCCTCCCTCCGGTTCATGATGCTGTCCCCGACGAGTTTGATGGTTCGGTTGATGAGCAGGGCCTGGAGTTTGATGCTTCTTTCCAGCCCGCCTGCAAGAGCAAAAGAAAGAATCGACGTAGGCCTAACCATCTCGAGTTCTACAATGTCAGGCTATAGCCGATGGTCTCTTTTTTCCAATTCAGTTAATGAGTGCTGGCAGGTTAGATAAGCTAGGTATGCCTAGCATCCGATTATTGTAAATATTTTTTTCCTCAGGTATCAATAATACACCCCCTTGGTGTTAGGTGGGGAAATGTATCCCGAATTGGGGAGCACTCTCCAACTAATCACTAGGTTAGGCTTTTGATTAAAAAAATGATATATACCTATTTGGAAGAAAGTATACAAATTTGAAAGGGAAACATATTTTACGGACGGCATGGATATTAATTTCCTTCTAAATGCGTATTTGCCATTTTTAACGCCTATAATTAATTTCTCATTCTAAATAGCTATATTTCCTCCCTACAAAATATATAGGTTCGAATTTTTTTTTTGTTCCATCTAGTGTAAGATGCAAGTTTATTAGTGGCCACATAGGTCTACTCCGACTCTCTTATTACGTGCACATCGACCAATCACAAGTGAGAGTGTAAGATGACTAGCTAGGTGCAACTCTTACTCAAATATAAAATTATGACAAATAATGACCGAAGTGTTCAGAACATGGGCCGGGCCTGTAACCTTGATCCAGGAGTTGGCCCGATAGACTATCTCGACTCGCCCATCTGCCCTGTCACTGTCAGCCCATTAATCCTGGTTCACTTGGCTCTGCGATTTTTCTTTGCCCATTAATTACTTATGGTTAATATCGAAAATTTGAAGGTCACAGTAAGGGTATTCACTTGAACATCAACTAATGACACTGAAATCTCCTCACGCTCCTCCTTCCTTGCAGCTCTTCCCACAAGGTGGACTGAGTCCCAAGTCTTGAACAGTCAGCCCAGTGGTTCCACATCACCGCCGATATCCAGTCAAAGTCGACCCAAGCCCAATTAAGTTAAGTTCGTTTAAAAGCTAACACATCGAAGACCATATATAGTCTTCGTATTATTCACACTACGAGGAAAAAGCTGTGCTTTAGAAACTAGATAAGAAGTCGGATCAAACAAATCTTCTGTTCGCAGATCAGATAAACCATCCAAAATTGGAACAAAGAAGCTAGGTGATGGGTTCCGTTCTTTTGTCGGGTTCAATTAACATGAAAAAACCGAAATTTCGTATTCATCTTTTAATTAGGAAAGCGAAGAGCAAATGAACAAATCTCTTCGAGGCCCTGTTTGGATGCAACCTATGAAAATTTGAATAGGTCTATCATAAACTCATTTATCACAAATCTTTTTATCATAGACTGGTTTTCCATTAACTCATGTTTGGTTATTGTAGTTAAAATTATAAGTGAGTTTACGATAAACTCAGTTTGCGTGCGGTGAATCTCCATCATAAACTAACTGAGGGTAGGTTTATGGAGAGATTTTTAATTAGTTTACGGTAAACTCAAGTGAGTTTATATATGATATAAATATATTTTTAACCATCCAAACTAAAGGTATAACAATAAACGAGTTTATGATAAAACTAAACATATTAATGCTTCATCCAAAGAGACCCTAATTAGATGTATGCAGCCTGTTTTCCTTTGATTAAAAGAATGTTTCAATTTTAAGAAAGCACAAAAGGTGTTCTTTATTTAAGCAAGTGCTCCATGAAAGCAGGCTACGTTCATATAAAAATGCCTCATTTATTTAAGTGAATGTTAAGAAAAAAAAATGTTGGTATGGATGTCATTATCATCATCATCGTCACAGGATCCTCATTTCATTTATTTGAGATCGGCTACAAGAACCTCATATAAAAATGTCTCATAATTCCCCGAGTGATTTATCTGTGTTATATTTGTAGTTACCTAGCTAAAAAGATTAATTGAATGCTTTCTTAGTCTGCCTAATTATTTCATTGTAAAGTATTCCCCGAATTCTTTCACTCTTCTGTACGTACCCAAACTTGATCATGCAATATTGTAACTGGCAGCAAAATTGGAGATTAAATGGATATGATCGAACAGACCATTCAAGACTGTTTGCATGAAGAAATGTAAATACAAATAAACCCGCACATCAAAAGCATTTTCAATTACATTAATTGATCTATTGAATGTGAAGAATTTTTATCAAAAACTTCAAACCGTTTATGAAACCCCATTTATCTGGCATAAAACATTACAGGTGAACTTATCGTCAGAAGAACAGTATTGACTTAACTTTTCATCTGAATACTCGTTAGAAAATTTCAGTCATCAGATGTGACTTCCACTTCCAAACGCAGAATACTACAAACATAAACAGATAAGCATTCAACCAATTACTCTCAGGGTAACAATTTCTATTTTCCAACACTGCGCGTTCCGCCAAATTAACAAGCAGAAAAAGAATGAACTTGCCGGTTTATTCTGTGCGCAAGGACTAACGTAACGTATTGTTCAAGTCATCTTTTATAGCTTTCAAACCCCAAGAACATTGTATGATGCCATTTCATAGAGGCAAAGCTCTATTTAAGTAGATCCAGAGCACAAAAGCCAACCATCACCGGCCGCCTGAGTACCCTTTTTCTCTTTAAAAACCGAACGCCTCGCACTCGTTTGAAGGCCATGGCATCCGCACAAGCTGAGTTAATCTTGCTGGATTGCTCTGAAGTAATAGCAGTTCTAATCATGCACACCTTTAATCAATTTGGTATTGTAACGAGACCTTTTACGGATTGAAATTTCTTGGGCACACATTGGTTTAAATTAATAACATCGCTACAGAATTATAATTACTCGGGGAAGGGAAAGAGACAGAGCTGCCCTGCTTATTAATTTGTATGTGAAATTCTCATGCATGCATGCTCGTTGCGAGACTTGAGTTAACCATATATACCTGAGGTTCTAATAATATATGTCGATTCCATGTAGCACGTATGTACTTAATTAAGAAGTGGTGTTAATTTCCCAGCACGGTGGTCATATGCTTTTGAATTCATGCACGAAGGTTACTGGCTCTAAATCTGGCATCTATGTACTTCATCATCAGTTAACTCGAAGAATCAAACGATGATATATATGATTGGCATATGGAGAGAGATGAAGACAAATTATGCATATATGATGATGAATAAAAAGGAACTGCAAGATCGAGAAGCTGGATCAAAACGATTTGTCCGCTGCTATGGACGATAACTATATACCATATATATATAAATATATATTCACATAGTCCTATCAATGAATCCGGAAGAAGTCGTCAATAAGTGATCGCGGAGCAGCCCATGCAGCCGACCTGCAGGGGGACCTTCTGGCCTAGCTGAATCCCCAGTCCCAAGGTGAGCAACTCCACGTCGTCATCGTCGTCGACGTCCACCACCTCCTCCTCATCCATCGGAGGCAGCTGGTTCAAGTCCAAGCACACGGAGCCATCGTCGAGGTGCGAGGGCTTCTCCACGCAGCGCCGTTGCGACGAAGTGGCCTCGAGCTCGCCCCTGTGCCGCCTCATGTGCCCGCCCAGCGCCTGCCCCATGGCGAACTCCAGCCCGCAGATGGAGCACTCGTGCATCTTGGGCTTGGCGTTGCTAGGGACGCCGCCGGGCGGCTTCGGCTTCCGGTGGCTGGTGCTGTGGCCCCCGAGCGCCTGGAAGGTCGGGAAACTCCGGTTGCACGTCTTGCACTTGAAGACCCTGGCCCGGCCCATCCCATGGCCGACTTGGGCACCAATATTCCCCGGCCGGGGGAGCAACAACTGCAGCACGTCCGCCATGTTCACTTTCTCCATCTCATCTCCCCCAACTCTCGCCCGCCCCATGCGTGCGTGCCTCCAGACGCCGCGCGCGAGTGGCCTTCTGCTCGTGATTACTTGGTCTCGAAGGCAGAACGAACAGTCTGGCCTACTGGGAGCTCTAGATGCCGATCGAGAAGGCCGGTGATGTCCAGAGGCATTGGGTGTTGGCGTGTGCAGGGGTCGTGCCATTTATGGGGGCCCTCTGCAAGACAAGACTCTCCGTGAGTGTTGCCCCTCCTCTAAAAATTGCACTCGCACCGTGTCGCGCCAGTTCACACTGGGAAGAGGTACTACTCGAGGAGTTATGTGCGCTGTCAAAGACAGTGGGGGTGATGGAGGCATGCACGAAGCAGCCAGTCGCGGCTGCCGTCTCGGGTGGAGTCTGGAGTCGCCTGTGACCGAGTATGGCGCAGAAAGAGAGAGAGAGAGAGAGAGAGAGAGAGAGAGGGAGAGAGAGATCCCCCACAGCTGTTTCTACGCAAGTGCCAAGAGAGTGGACAGCGACAGCGACGGTGGGGCGAGTTGTGGTGGGGGCGCGCAGAAGGACGTGGAAGAAGGGAGGAGGAGGGCGAGAAGTTGCTTCGCGGGGGAGGAAACGCGGCTCATAACCGTTGTCCACATTTGCTTTCCACCTCAGCTTCCTTCCCCTTCTGCGACGCGGGATGCTAGCTAGGGTTACTTCGGCACTGCTGATGAGATGTAGTGACAAGTACATGTCCCGTCGCACACCAAGTGTTTGTTTCACGGATACATTGGTTCGATGATGGGATCATCCGCCCTGTTATGTTTACTTATTAGGTGAGGAAAAAATTAAAAGAAAAACTTAGGCGAGGATGTGCGGAAGACATGAAGAACCAATTAAGTGCGAGTTTAGAAATTAGATGGTGTTATGAAATCTTCTCATAATCTAGTGTAGAAAGAAAAAAATACTTTGATATAGATTATAGAAGTTTTCAGATCTCTTTTTTTTTTCTCTCTACCTCTCTTTCTCAATCGTAATCTTGACTCTAAAAATTCGACGTGACATTGATCTATTTGAAAAGAGCCTTCCCAAATATAATCTAAGAATGTAAACAAATGGGACATAATAAATTTTTGAACTTTTACATTTATACCTCTCTAAATATTAATTATATATGTCAAATATCTCTCATTTGAAAATATTATCAAGAATATCCTTCGTTTAATTAATCTTAAATGTTGTAGTTATATCCCTACTGTAACCTCTCCATTGGTTTAACTTGGATTGAAGGCGAGTTAAGAGGTGAACTTATTAACCTATTCTCGAGTTACCTCTCTCTCTCTCTCTCTCTCTCTCTCTCTCTCTCTCTCTCTCTCTCCCTCTCCGATAGAAACCCTAACGGGGGAGAGCAGTGTTGCCGATTGCAAGGTGGGGGAAAGGGTAGGGGGACGACAGTGAGGGGGTGGGGGGCAGAGCTGCAAGGAGGGCGGGGGAGAGCAGTGTCGCCAACTGTGAGGTGGGGGGAGAGGGGGAGGGTCGCCGACAGTGAGGGGATGGGAGACAGAGTAGCAGGGAGGGTGAGAGAGAGTGGTGTCAACGACTGCGAGGTGGGGGGAGAGGGAGAGAGGGGGCCGCCGATGGTGAGGGGGTGAGGAGGCTGGTCGACAGTGGGGGGGAGGGTGACTGAGCAGAGCAACAGGGAGAGGGGGGGCTGGCAGGAGATGGGTGGGGGGGGCCTCGCCAGAGCAGTAGAGAAAGTGGGGAGGCTCGCCATAGGTTGGAGGCTAACCAGAGGGGCCGACGAGGGGGGCAAAGGGGGGAGGTGGGGGAACAAGGGATAGGGGGGCTGGCTAGAGGTGGGGGGGGTGGGGGAGGAGCAGAAGGGAGAGGGGGGATGGTCGGCAGTTGGGGGGGTAGGGGGTGTGGGAGTAGAAGGGAGAGGGGGGGTGGCCGGCGGTGGGAGGGAGGGTGGGGGCTCTCTGTAGGGAGAGAGGGGCTAGCTGGTGGTGGGAGGGGAGTCTCATCGGAGCAAGAGGGGGAGTTGAGTGGGTGGGGGGAGGGAGGACTCTCTCTCTCTCTCTCTCTCTCTCTCTCTCTCTGTCTGAGTAAGGGTATTTTAGATATTTCACTACAACTAATGACAATAGATGGCATATTTTAAGGAATATTTGTTTCTCATCGATAACAGTAAACTACAGGGATATAACCGTAATATTTAAGATTAAATAGAGGATATTTGATAATGTGTTCAAATGAGAGGTGTATTTGATATAACTGATATTTAGAGAGAGAGATATGTAAAAGGCCCAATAAATTTTTTTGGTCTTTTCAGACTTCGTTCATTTTATAGTTGGTTCAAATTTTGAATTGTGATGCAATTACTAATTTGGTTTCTAAATAAATTGGGCTTTATTTTGTTTGGATTGATTCTTCAATAATCAAAGTCAAATGCATTTGGAAATGAAACGCCCATTTACCCACCATTACAAGTCCTTTGGGAGTTAATATGTGCACACCGGCAGATGATCGTCACGTGTCCCCATTCTGGCTTAGCCAGTGTTTTTCACCAGATTTTGAAAGTCTGCAATCATAATTATGGCGAACTGATGTCACCATATCTAGGCCCCTTCCCAGCGCCACGATTCACTCCACTTCGCATAATGGCTGCAGCTTTGACTGTCACGTCAAGCTGTGGAGTTATTGAGTTATTGTAGAGGCTTGATGCTCGTTGACCACGGCATCCCTCTCCAACCTTAGCATACTCAGTGGGCTCCTCTAGGTATATATGCCAGAAGGGTAAGGCCACATTGAAACCTACTATCACAACCCTGTGAGAAATCCCCTGAGGAGAAGCTAGCAACTCCCCTTGTGGAGCCATGGCCATCCTATCCCACCTTTCTCTGACTGTTCGTCCTGAGTCATCTTCGCCTCTTAATTAAGAGCCCTTCTCTCTTTCCTCCATCCGTCTGCTGATTTAAGTATTAATTAGAGGGTTCTCTGAGGGAACCCCCACCCTAGAAATTTTTTTTGTACAAGTTAAGGCTCGACATGGTGCTCTTAAGGGGATGCACACTTCTGACGGTCTAGGGAGGCCTGGAAAGGTACACTCACACTGGGTATCCGGCATGGGGGAATTGACCAGCTGGTCCTCAGTGCTTCACGGATCCAGGCTTCCCAAGGTGGAAGGCGGCTTCGAATAAATTGGGAATCGTCAAGCAAGACGTACTCTAGAAGCTCCATTCTGAATCGAACCCACTGTATACAAATTGGTGCGATAGCTCGAGTCCTCTTTAAGGAGATGTCGTCACATGCTCTTCCAAGAGTTACTAGTGTGAAGGGACATCATGGTGGGGACACCGGGTCCACTACCGGACCCACTACTCGGAGCCGACGCCGCACCGCACCGACTGCACCCAACTTATGGCTCGGAGACTCGCTTGAAGACTCGGCGTCCTGAATACGTATCCGTACGTATGTGTGTATGTATTTTACTATGGTGGTATTTGTGTTTTAACCACCAAAGTAATTTATTTTTATTTTTATTGAGTCAAAATATTATATTTTAAACCCACAAAGTCAAAAGTGGGTGGTGGGTATCTTGTTAGGCCAGTGTATAAACACAATTAGGAAAGATTGAGGGTCTTGTTGTTATGATTTTTTTTCCCTATAAAAGGAGGCCAATGTTGTGTGTTACGTATGAATGATAAGAATTGAATGATAGATTGTTTTGTGTGTGAGAGCTCTCCCCTCTTGCATTTCCCTTCCCTCTTTCTCCTTGTGAGTTTGAGTGTCGTCCGGTGTGAGACCGTCCGGCGTGAGGTCGAGCTGCGTGAGATAGCAAGTTATCCGTTCCCGTCCGTGCTGTCAGGAGTTGCCGTCGATTCATTTCCACGTCGCCACCGCATCAGAATTGGTATCAGAGCCTAACACGGCACCTCCGACGATCCCGACGTCCCCGACGCCTCTCTCTTTGTCTCTCTAAGTTGCTAGAGTGAAAAAAAATAAAAAAAAAGATAGAGAAACAACAACAAAAAAAGTCTCGATTGAGGAGGTTGAAAAAAAAGGAGAGAGAAGATGCCTGTGTTTTTTCCCTCTCTCTCTCTCTGTTCCCACTCTCTCGGCTCTCTCTCTCTCTCTTTCTCTCGATTTTATTTCACTCTCAGTTTTTCTCTCTCTCTCCCAGTTTCCCTCTCTCTGCCCGTTTCTCAGTTCTCTCTCTGTATCTCTCTCTGTCCATTTCTCTCTCTCTCGTTCAGCGCCCAGCAGAAGAAGCAAAAGAAAAAAAAATAAAAGAGAGAAAAGAGAGTTCGCGGGGGGCCGGCCTCGTCGCCCGTGCCCCCCCTTCAAAATCTCACGACCGCAACGGCCGGTTCCAGGTCGCACTACCGCTGCGCACCGCTGCGCCTCCCGCCGCCCGCCGCCGCCGCCCACTGCATGAGCCACCGCCGCGCCCGAGCGCGCCCGGCTGCAACCGTACCCGGCCGCACCAGCGCGCACCCGGCCGCACCAGCGCCCGCGCCATGCCCGCCCCCGATCGCCCGCTGCCGCCTCGCCCGGCGCATGCGCCCGCCCCACCCGGCCGCACCAGCGTGCGCCCGACACTACCGCGCTCGCGCGAGCTCCGGCGCTGGTCGCCCGTGCGCCCCCTTCCCCCGAAGTGCCCGACTCCCGCACCGCGCCAGCCCGGCCGGCCTGGCTGCCGCCGGCTCGCCCGCGCCTGCTGACCAGTGCCCTCCCGCGCTGCCCCCCCCCTTCCCCCGCGTTGACCGCCTCCTTTGGTGACTTGTAGTCATCGACGTCAGACACGCGCAGGAGATTAGGGTAAAGTTTGAAAAAAAACGTGTGGAAAAAAAGTTTGAAAAGAAGAAAAAGTGGTTTGAAGAAAAAAAAAGAGAGAAGTTTTAAAAGAAAAGAGAGGTTTGAAAAAGTCAAAAAAAGAGATTAAAGTTTGAGAAAAAAAGAGTGTGTTAATTATATATATAATATATATATTTGGGATATATATAATCTTATATATATATATATCTATATATATATATATATATATATATATATATATATATATATATATATATCTATATGTTATTTTAACAAGATTGAAGTGGCACCCGAAGTCCACAACGGAGGCCCGAACAACGCCCGAGATACTGGGTCGTCGACAGACGTTCCGTAATTTACGGCACGTACGTTCCTCTGAGTCTCCCTGTGTGGAGAAATTACGCTAATTATTCCCCTGCGTGGGAAAATTTTTAAAATCACGCGATTTTGTAATAATTAAATCTTCCATGCGCGGAGTGAATTCATTGTAACCGTGAAGCTTCGTCGACGCCGTGCGGACACGCACATCCCCGCTCGCCTTCGTCTCCGATCGGAGCTTGACTTCTCAGTCAGCTAGGTATGTGCTCCAAATCACTTGTTTATTTAGTATCCTTATCATTTGCCGCGCGACGAAGTGAGCGTGAGCCCGATCCTTGCAGCCAGTCTCTTGAGTGCATCACTGTGGGCGGAAAGCGAGAGCTTGTATGTAGCCATCCTTAGGCCCTAGACTATCGCATTAGGGTACCCAAATTGTCAGGAGGTAGTTCCATAACTACTTCGCCTACGGGAGAGCAACTCTCCCTGACCGGTCCCTTCAAATTGGCCCTTTGCCTAATAGCCAACAAAATTTGGGTCTATAGCTTGCTAATTATCGGTCCCAAGACTGCATCATTTAGGTCCGAGATCGTGCATGCCACGTTGGTTTAGGAATTCATCCGGCCGTCTAGAGCGCCTCTCAACGCTACCCATGGATCAAAAGAGCGTGACTGCTATGCTAGTCCAGCTCGAGCACAATCTCGTGGCCCACTTTGAAGAATCCACAGGCCAACTACGAGCGGAACTAGATGAGAGGATCCGAGCCTTAGAGGATCGACTGAAGGGAGAGCAAGGACGAGTGAATGGCCACGGCGATCCCGTAGCCAATCCTAGGGAGGAAAGAGAGCAAACCCGCCCGAATCAGGCTCCCCAAGGTAGAGAGCAAGAGGCCCGTGCGTCTCGAGAGAGAGACCACGATGATGAGGATATCATCCTCCGGAACGTCAAAATTGACGCTCCGAGTTTTGATGGGTCCCTAAACCCCGCCACATACCTTGATTGGGAGATCGGGATGGACCAATATTTTGATTGGCATCGCCGCATGACCCGTGCTACAAGGGTGAGGTTTGCCAAAATGAAACTCCTAGGTCAAGCTAAAACCTACTGGTGTAACGTTGAGAATCTCCTAGTCAGGAGACGAGAGGAGCCTATAAGCACGTGGGAAGAAATGAAGGAGAAATTGAGGGAGAAGTATCTGCCACCTTCCTACCATCAGCGTCTTTTAGACCAATGGCAGAAACTCACCCAACATGAAAAGTCCGTGGACGAGTACATCGCCAAATTTGATGACTTCTTCCTTCGAAGTCGAGTCATGGAGGATGTCTCAGTCACCCTCTCACGGTTTAGGGCTGGCCTACACGAGAGCATACAGCGGGAGCTGTTCCTACGGGAAGTTAACACTCTCGAACATGCCTATCAGGTTGCTCGGGATGTCGAGCGGTTTCAAAAGGTGGTCCCAACTCGGGTCCCCACTGTAGACACGCTATTTTCATATTTTTCGCAGGTAAATCTCATATTACACCACGATGTCCCAGAGTGGTTCACACGATTGACTTATGTGAGTGATTATCATCTTTTTAATTTTTATATAAAAATATAAAAAATCCAAAAAAATTGAGAAAAGCTTAAAAAATAATAAATATATATATATAATAAAGTTGTAAATACACACACATATATATATATATATGTTTGTATATATATATGTAATATATGATATAAATATATAGATATATATATATATATATATATATATATATATATATATATATATATATACTTAGTTTTATCTTAGTAAACTTAAACAAAAAAAAACACAAAAGATCTTAATCAACTTAAATAAAATAACATTGCATGTTTTAATCCATTACCCCACACCCCTAAATTTTTGGATCTGGTCTCCCTGTACCAACAGCATCATCCCCCACATTTCCCCCCCACCTTATCTCTCTCTCTCATACTTCCCTATCCCATTTTCTCTCTTATTTATCTTCTTTTCCCAGCCGCCCCGACAGAGGGAATCTCCCTCTCTCATGTCCCTTTCCCTCTGTCTCCTTATCTCTTCCTCTTCCTTCATCTCAACACACACTATCTCTCTCTCAATAATTCTCTCTTTCTAGCAACCCACGTGAACCCCCTTCTCCAACACACACACACACGACACACTTCTCGGCCAACTCCATCTCCTCCCTCTCATTCTTTCCAACCAACGCCACTCCCCTTCTCCCGAACATCACACACACCTCTCTCCCTCTCCCTCTCCTCCGTAGCCCTCCCTCTCTCCCTTCGTCTCTCTTTTCTCTCTCTAACAACCTAGCTCCTGCGACGCGAGCCCGCTACCACTGTCGCCTTTGTCACCGACGCACCCGTCGCTACAGCACCCTTCCCCCTCCGGCGAGCCTCACGTCCTCCTCCCTGCAGCCGACCGCCTTGCCATCACGAGCCCTCCCTTCGCGAGCACCTCAACCACACCACCGACGTTCATCTTCCTCTCCCACTTCGGCCATCACCCCCCTCCCTTCCACTCTCATCGCCGGTCGCCATCACCTTCAGCCACCTCCCGCGGACGCCACCGTACGAGCCCACCTCGCACACCCCGTCGTCACCGGCTGCCGCGCCCCATCTGCATCGCCTCACGTCGTCAGCCACCTCTGCGGACGCCACCGCACGAGGCCACGTCAACGACACCGTTCGAGCCCCTCGTCGCCGTCCACGGGCCGCCTCATGCCGTCGCCCATCGGCCACCACCGTTTCCACGTCCGCGAGCTCCATCTCCCCCCTGCCGGAGCGCCTCCGCCACCATCTCCACGTCCGTGACCACCGCCTCCGACTACACACGTGAGCCGCCGTCGCCACCTCCTCGCCAGCCGCGACCGCCGTCCACCTCTTCCCTCGCCACTGGAGCACCCCCACGCGACCACCACGCCGGTGCACCCCCGCCCAACACCATCGCCGGACGCCCCCCGTCGCCTTCTAGCTCGTCCGCACCAGCCTCCTCGCCGCGAGACCACTCCATCGCCACCGGGCCTCGACCAGCCACCTCCGGCCGTCCTTGTCAGCTCCTCCGCCTGCACCGCTGCAGAGCCGCCGTCGCCGGCCACGCCGACCGCGAGCACTCCCCTCTTCCATTCTCCACACGCTGCGAACCCCCCCCCCCACCGTCGTTGTCCACCCACCGGTCATCTCCGCAAGCCGCCGTCTCCTCCCCGCCGGCCTCTCCTCCCCGCCGCGACCGTCTCCCCCTCTCTCTTCTCCGCTCTCTTTCTCCCCCTCTCTCTTCTCTTCCTCCCGCCACCGCCCTCTCTCTCTTTCTCCTTCTCTCTCCCCCTCCCCCGCCGTAGTCGTCCTCTCTCTCCCCTCTCTCCCTCTCTCCTTCTCTCTTCCCCTCTCTCTTCCATCCCCTCTCGATCTCTCCCTCACTTAATTGTTTTTTTTTTATTCACCCCTCCCCCTGCCGTATCTCTCACCTCTCTCTCTCCCGCTCTTTCTCTCTTTTCCCCCCTCCCTCTCTGCTTCTCACTCTCTCACCCCCCTCTCGTAAATTCTCCCTCTCGCCAGATTCTTCTCTTTGTCTTTTTTTATTTTTATTTTTTATTTTTCCTTCTCTGTTATCTCTCCCTATCTCGCCCATCTCCCTCCCTCTGTCTCTCTTTTTCTCCGTTTCCCATCCCTCTCTCCCCCTGCGTCCCTCATCTCTCTCTTTTTTCTTTCCCTCACACCTGATCTCTCTCCCTCATTTTATATGTTTGTTTTTCTTCTTCTCTGCTTTGTTAATCTGTCATCTCACGCACTCTCTCTCTTATTCTCTCTGTTCATTCTCTCCCCTCCAGCTGTCTCGAACTCTCACGTTGTTCCCTTTCCTTTTTTCATCTTTTATGATTCATCCATGCACACACAATTTCACATTCACTCACCCTCATGCATGCAGAGCTTATATATATCTACATATTATATATATGCACGTAGAGCCTATGTGTGCAGGTAGAGTTTATATATAATATATACATATGAGTGGGTAGAGCTTATATATATATATATATACGTATTATATATGTATATATATATATATATTATATGTTTATCTCTTCTGATAGATATATATATGTATTTATATATGTATATGTATATATATGTTTATATATAATGTCCATATTTATATATGTGACTGTATAGTTTTATATATATATATATATATATATATATATATATATATATATATATATATATATATATGTAAATATTATTCGTGTTCATATTAGTCTTATTTCATCGTTTTGAAGGTGCAGGAAGAAAAGCGAGTTTCGGCTCAATCAGCGCTCCCGCGTGTTCCCGTACACGGGGAAAGCCGTTTCGTCTCACCGTTCGCTCGCCCCGTGCTTGCGTTGCCATCAACGGCTTCTTTTCTTACTCTTGTTATTTTATTATATTTTTAGTCTGTTATTCAATTATCAATGTTTTATTCCATGAATTGTTATCATATCGTATCATCTGTTCCGACTTAATTTTATTTCGTGTTTGTTCATTTTGTAGGGTAACCATTCAGAAGCCCTCTTCTTCGGCCAGTCGAACGAAGAGGAAGAAGGAACCCACGCATCTCGCGTCAAAGGCAAAAGCGATCAACCAGTTCGGGACCCTCGGTCCCTGGCGATCACACCATCAAACGCGTGTTTGTAGTAAATTTTACTTTATGTCTATAATACCCGCGGATAGCTTAATCCCGGGTCTGTTTGTACTATAATCGGCCGCGGTGAGTCATTTCACCGTGGTCATTTACTTTCGGCATTTTTCTTTCTGCACTTTGTTATATTGTGGTTAAAACCTCGAACGGATCAATATCCTGCGGTGGTCTGTTTACTGTTTATATTCATGTTATTATTATTGTGTGAGGAGTGATATTCCGTTCCAAATTCCGAGTCTACGTGTGTCTTTGTGTCCGCCAACTTCTACTACGTAGAGTCCCAGATTCGCACTCGGTATATAGAAAGTTATCCTCAGAATGGTAGGTCACGCCTACCGGGAAGGGGTTCAGTTTGCGTGAGAGGGTCTTCGGATCCCGTTCTCCGCCCTGTACCGAAGGTCCGCTAAGTCTAGACTCCACGTCCCCGTACAGAGTGACCTTTCAGGTCATACTCTCCACCATCTTTTCTACATCATCCTTTTTACGCACGCGTTTTATTTTCATTTCATCATCATTTTTTCTCTTTTACAACAGAGAGGGAGAAACCCCATCTCTCTCTCTCGGTCCACCACGTGACGCGTTCACATCTCTGGCGATCACGGTGGGACCTTCTTTTTACTTTTTTGGTTATCCACAAACTTTCGGCACCCACGTGTGCCCCTTCCTTTTGACACCCACGAGTGTCTCTCCTTTCGGCACCCACGTGTGCCCCTCCCTATTGCGCCCACGTGCGCTACATCATTTCCCTCGTGCACCACGTGCACTCCCCCGGTCCTTTGTGATTACTTAGAGGTCTGCGTTATCTCGGCACCCACGTGTGCCCCCCTTCATTTGGCACCCACGTGTGCCCCTCCACTCGGCACCCACGTGTGCTCCCTCCACTTGGCACCCTCGTGTGTCCCCCTTCTTATTGCGCCCGCGTGCGCTGTGTCATCCCCCTCGTGCACCACGTGCACCCCCCTTAGTCCCCTCTTTTGTCATTTTTAAGTCTGTGTTGTCTTGGAAAGTAGAACGGCTATATCTTCCTCTATCTGTTTATTGTTGTTATATTCTTGTTATATCACTGCTATACATCTGTTATATTTGTGTGCTTATCTCTGCTCCATCTGTGTGTTACATATCTTTTATCCAGCACTGCATTTCATACATTTACCCCCTTTTCTTTCTTTTTTTTACTTTTTCTAAGGATTAACCTCTCGGTGAAGGAAGGACTCTCCGTCGGGAATTCCTCTCGACGGACTAGGATCTCCTCCATCGGGACCTCCGTAAGTCCCCGACATCGAAGGATTCCCTCTTCGTTCACTGGGCAGGTTGTACCACTGAAGTACCCCAAAGATAGTCAACCCATTCGTGGTGAGTCGAGTGTCCCTAGTTCACACGGCGGTAAAACAAAGGTGTAACTAGGATTTTTACAAATTTTGTGTGAATTTTTACAATTGTTAAAAAAAAAGAGTTAAAATAAAAATAAAAAAAAGGACGTAAAGCATTCACTTGTCTGTTAATCTCTGTTAATTGTTTGCTGGTGTTTGCTATTATGCTCTCAAAAGATTGTTATGGATGGCTGAACATGATCACAATACTTTCAAGGCCGACGCCTATGAGTCCCAAATGCGTGACCCATGTCACGATTCCTATGGAGTCTATAACTCAGATCGGGGCTACCAGTGTGAGCCACACGTCCAGCCCATGGACGTTGGTCCATCATATGAGTCCTCTTATGGAGTACAGGCCACTGCCGGGGGAGCTTCCTCCTCCATTAGTGCTCCTTATGCCTTAGATGTCCTAGCTCCTCACATCGACTCCCTTACTCCTCAACCACTTGAAGCCATCCAGGCTATCATTAAGAGGGGTTCTACTTCTACCTCTCCCCTAGGTCATCCATGCGCTATAGGTGGACCTCGTGCTACTCCTTTTGAGGACCACATGGGCCAACCACCTCCCTCATTTCAGCATCCCTCATGGCCCCAAAATCTGGCTATACCTCGTACCCCGGTTCGGCCGGGTCATTCCATGGGCACACCTCACTCCCTTTCTTCTTCACGGCCTTCATGTCAAGCCGCCCCTCCAGAGTCTCAAAGTCAACTCTCAACTTCACAAGTCACACCTCTCCAACAAGCTATCATTGATAAAATTGATCAAATGGAGGAACAATTAAAGAGGATCACGAGTCTGCGACCTCTTCCTCCTCCTCCTCAAGTTAACCCCCTTCACGCTAAAATCGCTGAAATAGATAAGGAGTGGAAGAAGGTAAGAGATGAGTATGAGCAAGAGCTTCTTTCAAGTCGTTATGATCAAATGGATGACATCTACCCATCACCCATTTATCACGCTAATTCATACGGCCCTCCATCTCCACATCCATATTCATATACGCAAAAGCCTCCATACCAATACACGTCACCTCACCTCATCAATATGCCTCCATCACAACATCCATTTGAACCTAATAATTATGAGGAATTGCAAATGACACCTGATCACATCTACGAAAATTTTGACGATTTATCCACTCCGAGGTTTCTTCATTCCTTCTCTCTCCCACCACCACCAGAAGACTCCCCTGCTCAGGACGAAGTCACTGACCCAACCCCTATCTATGAGACGTCATGGTATTATGACGATCGATTCATGCTCCAACAACCTACGTCAACGTACCATGAGTCTCCTACTGATTCTACCCCTATCTATGAGACATCATGGCATTATGATGATGGGTCCATGCACCAGCAACCCACGTCAATATACCATGAGTCAACCACTGATTCTGCCCTTACCTATGAAACCACCTGGTGTTACGATGACGGGTTTACACCCCAACAACCCGCATCAATGCACCATGAATCGCCTTCTATCCTTAACCCCCCACATACCACCCATTTTCTACGTACCAAGCCTTCTACTGTTACCCCTTCGATCGCACAATTAACCCTCGCACCATTGGCTTCCACTGAGCATTTCATTAACCCTTGTTCCCAACCAAGTAATCCTTCATCGCCTTCACCTAAAACCTCCATGGAGCCTTCTATTAACCCTTGTCCCCAACCAAGTAATCCTCCATTGTCTCCACCTAAAACCTCCACTAGCCTTGTAACTCCGAATACAACCATTCCTGTTCCTCCACTCAACCTCATACCCAAACCCGTGATTAGTCTAGAGCAGGGCCCATTTATTTTTGCACCCGAGCCAACCTCGTCTACTCTCGAGCAGGCGGAGAAGCTCGTCGTGTTTCAACCTCCACCTACTCTTTTTACAACCCATTCCATTGAACCTCTATTACCCGCTGAGCCTGTTGCCTCCATCTCGCCTCCGCCACTTCAGGCTTCCACCATCCCTATAACTTCAAACCTAACCCCTCTTACTCCTCCACTTGACCCCTTACCCAAATTCGTGGCTAACCCTGAGCAGGGCCCATCCATTTTTGCACCCGAGTCACCCTCATTTGCTCCCGAGCAAGAGAAGAAGCTCGATGTGTTTCAACTTCCATCTACCCCTTCCATTGAACCTCCATTGTCCGATCATGTTGTTTCCGACTCACCTCTTTCTATCACCTCTCTAAGTGGGTGTATTCTTATAAATACATGTGCCAAAGATGATGATCAAGAATCGGACAAGAAGAATTCGGTTACGGCTACGCCGTTCAAAATTCAAGATTTCATATGCCGAATGCCAATTCGAGTTCTTGTACCGGTCACCTTTGAGAAGGCCAAATCTCCATCTGCACCAATGTCCATCAAAAAGGACTCTCAGGAATTGGTGCTAAGTAAATCAAGGGCCAAAACAATAATGATCACGTTACTCATTGGCCAACATGCTTTCAAGGCCCTTATTACCCCTTGTTCGGTCATAGTCCAAATGGCCAATCAAAAGAAGGGGATCTCCTCATGCATAGTGATGACACATTCTACTGCCGAGGAGATGATGAATTCTATGCTTAAGGGAGGGTCAAGCCGCTCTTTATTGGAAGCTTTTGACGTTTTGTCTACTCCCTACCAACTTCCATGCAAGGGGCGAACGTCTATGCTATCAAGCATATTCACACGCGATATTCCAACGCCCTTGAGTAGTGCATCAAATAAGAAGCCCTTTATGCCGAAGGTCAAACTCCCAATGATAGATACCATCCATTTATCAAGGGAGTTATTTCTAAAAGAGCCATTCCATGTCAAGATCCCTACTGCACAAGCGGGACTCTTAAACTTTTGCTATGATTATTTTCCAAGAGAGTTACCGTTCATTTTCGAATGTCCAAGGGATCTTGTTACATCAAATGAGAGCCTGTGGGCTCTGACCGCACCAATTGAACCGATTGGTCAGAGAAGGATGAGGCCATCTTTTGAAGCACATAATTGGAGAGAGCGGCCTACAAGGTCAAGAGGTCAAGAAGTCATGTTGAAGGTTGAGAGGCCACACTACGAGAGAGTATCCACCAGGAAGAAGGGAAAGCGTAAAGTGGAGCTTAAGAGTGATAAATCCCATGTGGAGGAGCCATCCTGTAGCTCATCTACTGCATACCCCATTCCATCACTGCTTGTGCTGTTATTCATCTTCTTTTTATGGGCAATCCATTGGCTGAGAGGACGCTTCCCATCATCTAGATCTACGCAATCAAGCTCCTCTTCTTCTCAAGGGTCTTTGGGCCCTCACATTCATCCCCCTCCAGAACCTCCGGACCCTTACCTTCCACCTTGTCCGGAATCCCCGGACCCCTATATTCATCCCCGTCCGGAACCTCCGGACCCCTCCATATTTAATTCCATATCTTTATCCATCTCTCATCCACGTTCGGGACTTGTGGACCCCGCTCTGTTTAGTTCCTTATCTTTATCCTACCCTCACATTCCACCGCGTCCGGAACCTCCGGACCCCTCCATGTTTAATTCCTTATCTTTATCTGTCTCTCATCTCCCTCCGGAACCTCCGGATCCCTCCCTATTTAATTCCATTTATCCATCCCTCATAATCGTCTCCGTCCGGAACCTCCGGACCCCGCTCTGTTTAGTTCCGTATTTTTATCCTACCCTTATATTTCACCCCCTCTGGAACCTCCGGACCCTTACCTTCTACCTCGTCCGGAATCTCCGGACCCCTATATTCATCCTCGTCTGGAACCTCCGGACCCCTCCCTATTTAATTCCATCTTTTTATCCATCCCTCATCATCGTCTCCGTCCGGAACCTCCGGACCCCGCTCTGCTTAGTTCCTTGTCTTTATCCTACCCTCACATTCCATCCCGTCCGGAACCTCCGGACCCCTCCATGTTTAATTCCTTACCTTTATCCGTCTCTCAACTCCCTCCGGAACCTCCGGACCCTTACCTTCTACCTCGTCCGGAACCTCCGGACCCATATATTCATCTCCGTCCGGAACCTCTGGACCCCTCCCTATTTAATTCCATCTTTTTATCCATCCCTCATCATCGTCCTCATCCGAAACCTCCGGACCCCACTCTGTTTAATTCATTGTCTTCCCGTCCGGAACCTCCGGACCCCTCTCTGTTTGGTTCCTTGTCTTTATCCTACCCTCACGTTCCACCCCGTCCGGAACCTCCGGACCCATCCATGTTTAATTCTTTATCTTTATCCGTCTCCCATCTCCCTCCGGAACCTTCGGATTTCTCATATCATTCTCCATCTCTCTCAGGGCATCGCACCCTTCCTTTTTATATCCCTCCGGAACCTCCGGATTTCTCATCTTGCTATCCATCCCTCCTAGGGCATCGCGCCCTACCTTTTCATATTCTTCCGAAGTCTCCGGACCTTTCCTTCTTCCGATTTATCCTTTTGTTCTTCCGTGGCATTGTGTCTTTCGTCCTCTTCGTCCCTTTAAATTACCTTTTTGCATACCTTTTCTCAGGGCATCGCGTCCCTCATCATTTTCTTCCTCCGGAGCCTCCGGATCCATTCTCCTCTGATTCTCCTCCTTTACATCCGGACCCTCCGGATCCGCCTCTCTCAATTCATCAATTTCTAATTCCTCTTGATCTTGATCCCGAGTCTGACTCGATTCATGTCATATCAATTGTCTCGGGCATCTGCCCGTTCTCATACTGCTTTCGAGGCTTTAGTCCTCACCTTTTTCTTTGATTCCTTTCTTATCTTGTAAATTCTTCTAGCCTCTGTCTAATCCTTTTTTTATTATCACCATTCCTTTACAATAAACTACAGCAGAAGACAAGAAAGCCATAAGAAGAGTTGTCTAGAGGTACACATTGGTTGGAGGATTGCTATACAAAAGAAGCCTCACTAGTGTTCTTCTAAGGTGTTTAGATGACGATACAGTCTGGAAGTGTGTAGAGGAAGCACACTCAGGTGTGTGTGGTGGCCATGTAAACAGTCAAATGCTTGCTAAGAAGATCATTCGGCAAGACTTTTACTGGCCCACCATGGAGGAGGATTGTACCGTCTATGTCCGCAGGTGTGTCAAGTGTCAACTTCTCACCGATAAAATTCATTCCCCATCTTCTTCACTTCATCTAGTATCCTCCCCATGGCCTTTCTCCATGTGGGCTTTCGATGTCATTGGTCCTCTTGGTAATCCTAACTCCCTCACTAAGTAAAAATCATTCATCCTTACTGCAAAAATCATTCTCCATGAGTACTTCACCAAATGGGCCGAAGCCGAAGCTTACGTGGAGGTTAAAGCATCAACAGTCTGCAAATTCATCATGAAGAACATCATCGCCAGGTTCGGCATTCCAAGCACAATCATCACCGACAATGGACCGCAATTCATTTCTCAAGACCTTCAAGACCTCTGCAAAAGGTATAAAATTGCATTGCATCATTCATCACCTTATTATCCACAAGATAATGGACAAGCAGAGGCCACTAACAAAACATTGATTAAAATCATAAAAAAGACATGTGAGTCTAACAAGTTCTCGGATTGGCCAGAAAAGCTCATCAAGGCTCTATGGGCCTATCGCACCTCAATCCGTACCCCCACTGGGCAAACTCCGTTCGCCCTTACTTATGGGATGGAGGTGGTAGTTCCGTACGAAATTCTGGTTCCCTCTCTAAGAGTACAATTGGATAAGGACCTCCCCCTCGACGAACGTCGTGATTCACTCCTTGCCCAATTGGAACTCTTAGATGAGAAACGGCTGGCCGCTGCCGAGCATGCACGTGTATATCAGAATAGACTCACACGTTTTTATCAAAAGAAGGTCATTGAAAGGAAATTTCAAGTCGGTGAAATGGTAGTGAAAAGAATCTTTATAAAATCTGGCGGCCCACGTTCTAAACTCCAACCCAATTGGGAAGGACCGTACGTGATTCAGACTATGCATCCTGGCAACGCCTACAGGTTAGTCAATGCTGAAGGAGTCGAGTTATCCCACCCTGGGAATGGGCTTTATCTTAAAAGGTACTACCCTTAGATGGGTGTACATAGTGTCAAAAAAATGATGAAACGAAAAATAACAAAAAATAGAAAATAATTGAAAATAACAAAAATATGTATATATACAACAACAAAAGCAAAAAAAATAGGAAAAATAAAAAGAAAAAAAATAGAAAATTCAAAATGCCAATGCCTGGAGACCACCATGCAATCGAGTCATCACATTCAACATCCATGTTGGGATAGGGTCTATTAAGACTTAGTAGGTTCCGGATCTTGGTTTGCCAGAACCGTGGAGATCCATGTCCGACTAGTTCGGCTTATCCCCTCAAAGAAGCCAACATACATGTACACATGTGTTATATGAAAGATCGGTAGCACCGCTCATGGTGAGGCCTCACCCAGAAGGTCTCCAGAAGGCTTAAATCGTTATTCTCTCTCTTCTCGACCGAATGAGACAGCCGGCGCCCTTAAAACGCTGAGCACGGGAAACATGAACATAACCCCTAGGGTGAGAGTAGGGCCCAATTCTTCGAGCATAGGTCAGAGCACGAGAAGAGGGCAGTGTCCCCGCAGTCATCCAAGAGGGATTCCATAATGTCAAAATACTATGTCCCTCACAAAAAAATCTATCAAGAAAAATCAGAAAAGAAGCACAAAGTCAAAGTCAAGTGAAAAGCCTGGTCGTAACCGTGCCTGACCCCACAAACGAAACCCCTTTGACTGAAAGTCAAATTCTATACAAGAGGGGCCATGAGATGTAAATGCTCGAGATTTAGTCTGAAGTTGTCCGAAAGGGAGAGTTAAGTGTGCCCCTACTGGCTCACCGGGTTAACAGTTTTGCCGGTCCTCTCAGGAGGTTTGCCCCTAATACTCTTCCTTCTTCCCCTGAAGATAAAGGCTCAATGGAGTTCCTGAAGGGTGAAACTCACCAAAGTCTGCAACCACCTTTCGACACAAACGTATGGTTGTCCATCTTGGAAAGCAAAAGTCATTGTCAGAGTCTCCGTATTTCTGGCCGGTCAAGACCCTTATCTACCATCTTAATGTCTTCTTAGCCTAACCTCGGGCTTAGACCAATGCAAGCACGTCACCTACGGGTGTGACGGCATCTGATTCCGGGTCAGCGTCGCGCGGTTGGTCATTTGGGTTCCAGGGTGTTCCATTACATATCATCTAGAGTTGTGAGAAAATAGACCCGGGTCGGGCAAATCATTTACCTTGAACACTTTTTGGGTGAATCCCTGTGGTCGGAAGTAACTGGGAGCCTAAGCATGGCATGACGGTATTATCATCAGGGCAAGTCTTAACCGGCGTGATTATCATTCGAGGGGTCTAGAGGCCTAAATCAACTTAGATGTGCACTTAGGATACCTGGGGGGTTAGCAAGAAACCCTTGTTCTCGTGCAGGTTAGATGTTATATGAGTTGGTCATCATGCATTCGCAAAAATAAAAAAAAATAATAATAAACCAAAAATAAACAAAAAAATAATAAATCCAAAAATCTGAAAAAAAAAGTAGAAAAATGTATAGGCACAAAAAAATGGAAATGTAAAAGACAAAAAAATAAACAAACAATAAAACAAAAAAAAATGAACAAAGACACAAAAACAAAAAAATCACATTTCGCATGATTACATTTGTATGTAACATCTCATTTTAAATTTCCGTTTGCATCTGTGTGCTTGTGTGCCGCATTCATCATTATCCTTTATTATTACCTTTGTTAATAAAGGCTTTCCCCTTGACTCCTTATTAAGAACAGCTCAAATCACATTTGTTTATTGAGCAAGGGGCAAGTCAGAGTAGAAACGCTAACTTGTTTGCTTAGATGTATGCAGCGATTCGGGAGACAAGAAAGAAGTAGCGAACCAAGCATAAACTATTTTTATTCCACTCCCAACCAAAAATAAACAACAAAAAGTCTACATCATGTTTCACCTTCTCTCTCCACATTACTTGTCCCGCAGCTCTCCGGGCAAGATGTTCTTGGGGGTGCTACCCAACCATGAAAAGTGATACTTCTACCGCTTTGCGGTCCTCTTTCTATCTCCACTCCCCGACGTCGATCTGTGGAGGCAGCAAAGAAGCTACTAACACGAAAGCCACGCTCTCGTGCCCTTCGGTAGCGTTCCTCGCCATCCTTCAGCCACTGCTCGGCGAGACCGAGACTGGTCTTCAGTTCAAATAGTTGGGCCTCCAGGGCCCTCCTCTCCTCTTTCTCGGCTGATCTTTTGGCCTTCTCTCTTTCCCTGTCCTTTTCCCTCTCAGCACGTTCTCTCTCTCTGTCATCCCTTTCCAGCTGAAGGGTGATCCTCAGCTCCATGGCATCCCAAGAAAAATTGTCAGCTGAGCGACGCTGCAATTCCTCCTCCAGCTTCGCTATCTTGACCTCCCCTTGTGCTGCACGAGCAAATATCTCTCGCATCTCTTCGGCCTGCCATATCCATCATTTCAAAGGTATGATGAGACATGAACAGAGAAGCTCGGATAAGAGGAACCTTCACCTGCGCGGAAAGCATTCCCTCTGCCTCCGCGGCGCGCTGTGTTACACGGGCAAGCTGCTCATGGAGCGAATCTAATTCCGACGAAGGAATCCATAGACTAGAAGAGGCACCCTCTGCCCCTACTGCTGGTAGGGTTGCGTCGAGCCGAGCGCGCTATGATAGCAAGAAGTGGCAATGAGTGGCTAAACACCAGAAACCTAGGGGTGTAATTAGGAATATGCATTTGCATACATACTCACCGAGACATGTAAAGCCTCACGGGTGTCACCCAACTCTTCCTCCGTGTCCGCCAAGCGAGCCCGCAAGTTCGCTATCATGGTATCACGGGCATCCTAAACCCATAGAGTCAACATTACATTTAGAAAAATGATAAAAAAAAATAGAAAAAAAATGATCAAAAAGTGAGAAAGGAGATATACCTCCACAAGTCCCTCAGGATGTAGTCGCTCTGCATACATCGCCCTATAGAGACGTAGATAATCTTCACTATCCTGGGCGTGCGACTCTACGAGCGTGCCACCCCGCTGCCAATCTTCATATTGTTCGGGGAAGCGCACCCGCCAGTCGACACAGGTTACCGGCCCACGTGTCTTCCTCCCGACGCGGGGTGGTGCGGTCATATCTACCCATTCTTGGGCAAGCCCTAGAGTCCTCATGACCAATCATAGCCAGAGTGGCTCGATTTCATTCAGGCAGTGGACCCAAAGGTCCCGACCAAATCGAGGGCGACCTGCGATGACCCACGGTTGGTCGACATCGACCAAGCCCGAGTAAGGCCTCCAGATCACCTACGTTGGCATGCGTATGTCTCCTCAATCACTCAAAAGAACAAAAAAAAGAGAGACAAAAAAAAAGACAAAAAAAAATGGAGTCCTACCATCTCTGCGGGGAACTCTTGCAGCTCACGCCTTAATACCATCAGCTGGTAAGATAGAGAGGCTGTGCTCATAATGGGTTGCCACCGCCGAGCTAGTGGTGCCACAGCCACACGCCACTGTCGAGCTCGCCCCATTGGGATGTAGTAATAACTCCATACATGTGTCGTCACATGTCATCAGCATTTCATGAAATAGATTAGCTGCATAAATAAATAAACAAATAATTACCTGGAGAAACGGTATGAAGCCACTCACAGTCACCTCTCGATCTGTCCCTTGGGACAGACTTGCGAACAGATGCGCCAGCACGGCGGCTCCCCAGGCATATTGCCCTACCCTCTCTAGGTCCACCAAAAATTCTAGGAAACGACAATGGATGTCGTCTCCTTTGGAACCCAGCAGTAATTTTCCCAACAGGAAGAGGAGGAATATCCTCAAGTCCATGTTTGACCTCTCCCAGCTATTGGCATCCATGCAGTACACAGCGCGGGACCCTCTTTCCGCTCTCTCCATGAACTCCTCCAAGGACTCGTTATCACGGTAACGAGTGTCAGTGAGCCCCAATGCCTCCATGATAGATGCCTTGGCTACTGACCTGTTCTTTTGGTCCTTTAATTCCAGACCAAGAAGCTTCTGAGCCACTTCGCGATAATCGGGGTAGGTAACCCCGGTCACCGCCTCACCATCCACTCTAAGGCCAGTGATTCGGGCCACATCTTCGAGACTGGGCACCATGTGCCCCCAGGGCATCAAGAAGGCACAACTCTCTGGGTCCCATCTCTCGCGCAATGCTTGGATGAGGGCGAGGTCGAGCTTAATGGGTTCGATCCGGAGGAATGCACCAAATCCCATCGCATCTAGTCGAGCTTTCTGGAAGTCAGGCAAGCCTCGATAGGCGGCCACCACTAATTCCCATGAGATGTGTGACCTCGTCATACTCTGTGGATTACACAGGAAGTGAGAAGCGGGTGCATCATTGAAATAAAAATAGAAAGAGAATGAGAAAGGAAGAAAGGGATCATGAAGAAATAGAGGGAAGAACTGGCTCATTTACAAGCTCCGATTGGGTCCTCTCACTGAGCGGCCTTTCAACATCGGAGAATCTCCTGGAACTACCACTGGATATGCTCCTCTTCGAGGAGCGGGAAGACTCGCCCTCCACCCTGAAACTGGACTCTTCCTCCATCTCAGAGAATGAGAAACTCTTACTCCCTCGTGTCGACTTTTCACTCTTCTAACCAGTCTCCACAACTCCGTGCTTTCAAGTGAAGCAGGCGGGGGGAGTATTTATAGGATTGAAGGGATATGATCCAGATCTCTCCCACTTCCTCTTGCAATGGGCCTTGTAATAAAGCACCCATCTTTCACTCGAAGTAAACGAGCTTGGGAGCGTAGCGGGTTGATTCACACCCTATACGTCTAGGTTCCCTGTGTTCATCATGATTCAAATAAATTTGAGATGAGGACATCTACATGGAGAAAGGACAATGCAGGTCGACCTCTTTGAATTTGGGAGTGGACTCATCTACAGGAGAAAGGACAATGGGAGTCGATATCTTTGAACCTGGGAGTGGACTCGTCTACATAGAAAGAGGACAGAAGGGCGGTTGGTATCTTTGAATTCGGTAGCACATCATTAAAATTTGTGATGGATTCTCCCGAAAGAAATGCATGGAGAGGACATCTACATGGAGAAAGGACAATGCAGGTCGACCTCTTTGAATTTGGGAGTGGACTCATCTACAGGAGAAAGGACAATGGGAGTCGATATCTTTGAACTTGGGAGTGGACTCGTCTACATGGAAAGAGGACAGAAGGGCAGTTGGTATCTTTGAATTCGGTAGCACATCATTAAAATTTGTGATGGATTCTCCCGAAAGAAATGCACAATGAGTCTGAGACACGATCCGTTATCTCAGGGGAGTTCTGTTAAACACGTCACATGGGGACGGCATGAAAAGAGGAGGCGTAGAAGAGAAGGAACGCGTGTAGGGCAAACCCGTCACATGAGAGCAAGTCGTTCCATTCATACGTCTATATACACTGTCATGTTCACCATGAGAAGAGAGCGGGTATACGAGCAACTTGCTAAATCTCGCACCACCCTCTTGGTCGTCTCTCTCCTCTCCTAAAGGGGGGGTCTCTGGGAGGCCATCTAGAGCTCTGCGATGCTGCAATTATCTCATCGCATCGTGCATTCCCACCCTCTTTGGTAGCGCTCCTCGCCTTCCTCTGGCCTCTCTCGCGACCCCGATGACCGCAAAGCTCTTGAAGTTGAGGCCGCTGGTCGAGCCGCCCTATGCTCTGCCAGTAGAGATGGTACCATCTCTAGGAGCTCTTCTGCTGCGAGCTCCAATTCTCCTCCCATCTGCAGAGCAAGTGACGCCTCTGGACGCCCTTCCTCTCTGAGTTCCATCTCCTGGGTCTCCTGTGCTGTTATGTCTTCGCCTTTCTGTCCATTGTCTCTTATTTTATCTCTCCCTTCGCCATCCGGAGAGAAACCTTCAGCTCCAGGACATCTCGGGGCAGCTCCTCGACGACTTGTTGTCACACCTTCTCCAGCTTTGTTGTCTGGGCATCACGCTCTGATCGAGCAATACATTCTTTCTCTGCTCAAACCACAAGAGCTAGCAAGCCCGAGATTTCCACTGCCATCCAGATCTAATCATCTCACAAGCTCAGAATAAGTGGGTGAACTGTGCAATTGAATTTTGAACCAAATCACGCCCACCTGACTTGCGAGCTCATGCTCGATCCCTTTGGCACAAGCCATCGTGCCGCGAAGTTGCTTCTGAAAGGACATGACCTCCGAAAGAGGAGCTTAAGAACCAGAAAAGACTCTGTCGGACATCCTTTGCCACATGCTGGGCACCCTGGAAACGAGAGGAACAAATGCCAAGTAATGATTGAACACTAGAAATCCAAAACAAAAAAAAAGAGAGAGAGAAAAAGAATAAAATAACAAAAAAATGATTTGCCATTATGTGCCTTGCCAGATAAACTCTGCTTTCTATGTTTCCCTGCTCGTGTAAATTGTTGTAATTGATTGATCTTTTGTACATCTGAGTGTTTATTCCTTGTGAAATATTTCTGTTTACTGATCGATGCAGGCTTTAAAAGAAAAGAGAAACAAAAGAAGAAACAAAAAACAAGAAAAAAGATGAAAGAAAACAAAAGAAGAGAACGGATCATCACCCTCCCACATGTATCATATCCGCATTGTGTCTTGTATTATATCTACACTATTAGAGCATGTCAAGGGCTGTATGTCTTGAATGAATTTGGAGTTTGAGTTCAAACTCTGATAACTCCATGAGAGTTTGAAGCATACGGACAGGCCGTTAAGTTGTGCTAGATTGGGGATGACGGTTTCGTTTGGTGTGGCGATAAATGGGCCCGGCTCATTATCGGCTCATCGAATCGGTCTCTTGACCCAGTCTCCACAGCTTAACAATATTATCATTGGCTAGTTGGTATCATTGTGAAAATCATTCACTTAAGTCGATTGTGCAAGTCACTGTGTTTAAACACTCCGAAATGTGAGATATTCCATTCTGAGTCGAGTATTGAGTTTTCCTGAGGTCGTCTTGGGTCGGTTCTCCAGAAGAAACCATTGTTTGGATTTATCTTCAATTCATCTTTTATTCCCCTCGGACCCACCTTGGCTGTAGCACGTCCACAAGGGCTGGTAACCGCTCTCCAATGGTGAAACCTACAGGTCTACGACCCAGGTACTTCCGCGCCATGAAGTTGGTCCTCCTTTTAGTTGTCAGTGCCCCAGAGCACATTTTGTCATTCCTTGTATGTTTATCATCCAAATAATGGCTGATTTCGGAGGCCCTTTCTTCAAGGTTACTTCGGTGAAACAAGGGAAAGATTCCCATCAGCAAAATGATGAAGGCGTGTCTCATCACACCTTGGCATCTGTCTTCCACTTCACTCCATTTCATTCCATACATTTCATTCCATTCCATTACATGTCATGTCCCTATAAAGCAGATGCCAAGGCGGGACAGCTGTAGACACGTTATTTTCATATTTTTCGCAGGTAAATCTCATATTACACCACGATGTCCCAGAGTGGTTCACACGATTGACTTATGTGAGTGATTATCATCTATTTAGTTCTTATATAAAAATATAAAAAATCCAAAAAAATTGAGAAAAGCTTAAAAAATAATAAAAATATATATATAATAAAGTTGTAAATACATATATATATATATATATATATGTTTGTATATATATGTGTAATATATGATATAAATATATAGATATATATATATATGTGTAATATATGATATAAATATATAGATATATATATATGTATATATATATATATATATATATATATATATATACTTAGTTTTATCTTAGTAAACTTAAACAAAAAAAAACACAAAAGATCTTAATCAACTTACATAAAATAACATTGCATGTTTTAATCCATTACCCCACACCCCTAAATTTTTGGATCTGGTCTCCCTGTACCAACAGCATCATCCCCCACACTTCCCCCCCACCTTATCTCTCTCTCTCATACTTCCCTATCCCATTTTCTCTCTTCTTTATCTTCTTTTCCCAACCGCCCCGACAGAGGGAATCTCCCTCTCTCATGTCCCTTTCCCTCTGTCTCCTTATCTCTTCCTCTTCCTTCATCTCAACACACACTATCTCTCTCTCAATAATTCTCTCTTTCTAGCAACCCACGTGAACCCCCTTCTCCAACACACACACACGACACACTTCTCGGCCAACTCCATCTCCTCCCTCTCATTCTTTCCAACCAACGCCACTCCCCTTCTCCCGAACATCACACACACCTCTCTCCCTCTCCCTCTCCTCCATAGCCCTCCCTCTCTCCCTTCGTCTCTCTTTTCTCTCTCTAACAACCTAGCTCCTGCGACGCGAGCCCGCTACCACTGTCGCCTTTGTCACCGACGCACCCGTCGCTACAGCACCCTTCCCCCTCCGGCGAGCCTCACGTCCTCCGCCCTGCAGCCGACCGCCTTGCCATCACAAGCCCTCCCTTCGCGAGCACCTCAACCACACCATCGCCGTTCATCTTCCTCTCCCACTTCGGCCATCGCCCCCCTCCCTTCCACTCTCATCGCCGGTCGCCATCACCTTCAGCCACCTCCCGCGGACGCCACCGTACGAGCCCACCTCGCACACCCCGTCGTCATCGGCTGTCGCGCCCCATCTGCACCGCCTCACGTCGTCAGCCACCTCTGCGGACGCCACCGCACGAGGCCACGTCAACGACACTGTTCGAGCCCCTCGTCGCCGTCCACGGGCCGCCTCACGCCGTCGCCCATCGGCCACCACCGTTTCCACGTCCGCGAGCTCCATCTCCCCCCTGCCGGAGCACCTCCGCCACCATCTCCACGTCCGTGACCACCGCCTCCGACTACACACGTGAGCCACCGTCGCCACCTCCTCGCCAGCCGCGACCGCCGTCCACCTCTTCCCTCGCCACTGGAGCACCCCCACGCGACCACCACGCCGGTGCACCCCCGCCCAACACCATCGTCGGACGCCCCCCGTCGCCTTCGAGCTTGTCCGCACCAGCCTCCTCGCCGCGAGACCACTCCATCGCCACCGGGCCTCGACCAGCCACCTCCGACCGTCCTTGTCAGTTCCTCCGCCTGCACCGCTGCAGAGCCGCCGTCGCCGGCCACGCCGACCGCGAGCACCCCCCTCTTCCATTCTCCGCACGCTGCGAACCCCCCCCACCGTCGTTGTCCACCCGCCGGTCATCTCCGCAAGCCGCCGTCTCCTCCCCGCCGGCCTCTCCTCCCCGCCGCGACCGTCTCCCCCTCTCTCTTCTCCGCTCTCTTTCTCCCCCTCTCTCTTCTCTTCCTCCCGCCACCGCCCTCTCTCTCTTTCTCCTTCTCTCTCCCCCTCCCCTGTCGAAGTCGTCCTCTCTCTCCCCTCTCTCCCTCTCTCCTTCTCTCTTCCCCTCTCTCTTCCATCCCCTCTCGATCTCTCCCTCACTTTCTTGTTTTTTTTATTTTTATTCACCCCTCCCCCTGCCGTATCTCTCACCTCTCTCTCTCTCCCTCTCTTTCTCTCTTTTCCCCCCCTCTCTCTCTGCTTCTCACTCTCTCACCCCCCTCTCGTAAATTCTCCCTCTCGCCAGATTCTTCTCTTTGTCTTTTTTTATTTTTATTTTTTCCTTCTCTGTTATCTCTCCCTATCTCGCCCATCTCCCTCCCTCTGTCTCTCTTTTTCTCCGTTTCCCATCCCTCTCTCCCCCTGCGTCCCTCATCTCTCTCTTTTTTCTTTCCCTCACACCTGATCTCTCTCCCTCATTTTATATGTTTGTTTTTCTTCTTCTCTGCTTTGTTAATCTGTCATCTCACGCACTCTCTCTCTTATTCTCTCTGTTCATTCTCTCCCCTCCAGCTGTCTCAAACTCTCACGTTGTTCCCTTTCCTTTTTTCATCTTTTATGATTCATCCATGCACACACAATTTCACATTCACTCACCCTCATGCATGCAGAGCTTATATATATCTACATATTATATATATGCACGTAGAGCCTATGTGTGCAGGTAGAGTTTATATATAATATATACATATGAGTGGGTAGAGCTTATATATATATATATATACACGTATTATATATGTATATATACATATATATATATATATATTATATGTTTATCTCTTCTGATAGATATATATATGTATTTATATATGTATATGTATATATGTTTATATATAATGTCCATATTTATATATGTGACTGTATAGTTATATATATATATATATATATATATGTAAATATTATTCATGTTCATATTAGTCTTATTTCATCCTTTTGAAGGTGCAGGAAGAAAAGCGAGTTTCGGCTCAATTAGCACTCCCGCGTGTTCCCGTACACGGGGAAAGCCGTTTCGTCCCACCGTTCGCTCGCCCCGTGCTTGCGTTGCCATCAACGGCTTCTTTTCTTACTCTTGTTATTTTATTATATTTTTAGTCTGTTATTCAATTATCAATGTTTTATTCCATGAATTATTATCATATCGTATCATTTGTTCTGACTTAATTTTATTTCGTGTTTATTCATTTTGTAGGGTAACCATTCAGAAGCCCTCTTCTTCGGCCAGTCGAACGAAGAGGAAGAAGGAACCCACGCATCCCGCATCAAAGGCAAAAGCGATCAACCAGTTCGGGACCCTCGGTCCCTGACGATCACACCATCAAACGCGTGTTTGTAGTAAATTTTACTTTATGTCTATAATACCCGCGGATAGCTAAATCCCGGGTCTGTTTGTACTATAATCGGCCGCGGTGAGTCATTTCACCGTGGTCATTTACTTTCGGCATTTTTCTTTCTACACTTTGTTATATTGTGGTTAAAACCTCGCACGGATCAATATCCTGCGGTGGTCTGTTTACTGTTTATATTCATGTTATTATTATTGTGTGAGGAGTGATATGCCATTCCAAATTCGGAGTCTACGTATGTCTTTGTGTCCGCCAACTTCTACTACGTAGAGTCCCAGATTCGCACTCGGTATATAGAAAGTTGTCCTCAGAATGGTAGGCCACGCCTACCGGGAAGGGGTTCAGTTTGCGTGAGAGGATCTTCGGATCCCGTTCTCCGCCCTGTACCGAAGGTCCGCTAAGTCTAGGCTCCACGTCCCCGTACAGAGTGACCTTTCAGGTCATACTCTCCACCGTCTTTTCTACATCATCCTTTTTACGCACGCGTTTTATTTTCATTTCATCAACATTTTTTCTCTTTTACAACAGAGAGGGAGAAACCCCATCTCTCTCTCTCAGTCCACCACGTGACGCGTTCACACCCACCTACTGCCAACCCGAGTCCCGAAATCCCATGGTCCGCTACTCTGAGAGGCCTGACCCCTCCACTTCCTATGTCCCTATTGCTACCCCACTCCAGGCCGTTGCACCTACGGCTCCTTTCCCACGAAACCCCTTACCTGCACCCGCTACTGTGCCTAGGCTGGAGTATACTCCGCCAGCTGAGAGGAGAGATGACAAGGGAATGGGAGTCGTCCCTAGCACATCCCAACCAGCCCATTCTCGGGAGTTCGCTGCTTTAGGTGCCATAACCTAGGACATATTGCCTCCAACTGCCTCACACGAGCCTTGGTCATCACCGACCCCCAGCCTGTGGAACTTCCACCTCAGGAAGGAGAATTCATAGAGAGGTATGAGGCTGACCCTGACCTCATCGCCCAGTTTGAGGAAATGGATGTAGGGTATGATGGAATGCATGTCGAGTACATGCAAGTGGGAGAAATTATCGAGAGTTCAAACTAGGGAAGACTAGGTGTAGTTCACTGCATCCTAACCCACCCCCATGAGGACGACTGGCGTCGAACCTCCATCTTCCAAACATACATTATGGTGAAATCCCAACCCTGCAACGTGATTTTTGACAACGGGAGCTGTATCAATGCAGTCTCGTCAGACTTTGTCTCCCGCCTAGGCCTACCTACCCATCCTCATCCGAGGCCATATAACGTGGCTTGGGTTGACGACATGTCTATCCCAGTCACCACTACATGTGTCATTCCCATTCAATTTCAGTCCTACCAAGGACAAATCTTATGCGATGTAGTGCCAATGAAGGTCGGTACCATCATCCTAGGACGACCGTAGATCTATGATGTGGACCTTACTACATTCGATCGGTCCAATCAGTGTTACTTCTCACACAATGAGAAGAAGATATATCTGTACCCGGCACCCCCAAAGGTGACCCCGGGAAATAGTTCAACCTCCACCCCCACTGGGACCCCCAAGGTTCAAGAGAGTCCTCGGACCCCCACTGAAGGGAAACTTCTCATTCCCTCTCCTCCTGCACCTATCACACCCGTTCCTAAGGCCCCTAAGGTTGGTTATGACCCGGTTAGGCGCCTTAACTTCATAGGTGTTTGTGAGCTGAATAGGGAGGTTGCCGAAGGTGTCCCTGTCTGGGCTGTTGTTGTCACCATCACCCCCGAGGAGTCCCGAGTCTCAGTCCCACCTGAAGTCCAGACAATCCTACAGGACTTCCAGGACATCTTCCCTGAGGACTTGCCCTCACAACTTCCTCCCATGCGTGATGTACAACACGCCATTGATCTTGTCCCTGGGTCCACCCTACCCAACCTTCCCCATTACCGATTGAACCCTAAGGAGCATGCTGAGCTCCAAAGGATTGTCGAGGACCTTATCCACAAAGGTTTTCTCAGGGTGAGTAAGAGCCCATGTGCTGTCCCTGCCTTGCTCACACCCAAGAAGGATGTCACCTAGCGGATGTGTGTTGACAGCCGCGCCATCAATAAGATTACTGTCAAGTATAGGTTTCCCATTCCCCGTCTTGATGACATGCTTGACATGATTAGTGGAGCCACCATCTTTTCCAAGATTGACTTGAAAAGTGGCTACCACCAGGTCCGGATTCGACCAGGGGATGAGTGGAAGATAACCTTCAAAATAAAAGAAGGTCTGTATGAGTGGCTCGTCATGTCGTTTGGGCTATCCAATGCCCCCAGCACATTCATGCGGCTTATGACGGAGATCCTTAGACCCCTCATTGGTCGCTTTGTTGTCGTCTACTTTGACGACATTCTCATCTATAGCCACAACCCTCAGGACCACATCCATCATTTGAGGGAAGTATGTGAGACTTTGAGGAGAGAAACCATGTTTGTCAACCTTACTAAATGTGAATTCATGACAGACCGGGTCACTTTTCTCGAATTTGTGGTTTCAAGTCGTGGAATGTCTGTGGGCCAATCCAAGGTCCGAGCCATAGTAGACTGGCCAGAGCCCCAGAATGTCCATGACGTTCGAAGTTTCCATGAGCTAGCCACTTTCTACAGACGCTTCATTCAGGGTTTTAACACCATTATGGCACCCATTATGGATTGTATCTGTAAGGGGAATTTTGAATGGACCAAAGCCGCCTCCCAGGCTTTTCGTGCCATAAAGGAGCTCATGACCAAAGCCCATGTCCTCCGCCTGCCAGACTTTTCCAAAGTCTTCGAGATATCCTGTGATGCATTTGGCGTAGGAATAGGAGGAGTGCTCAGCCAGGAAAGTCACCCCGTGGCTTATTTCAGTGAGAAGCTTTCTGATGCAAAGCTTCGTTACTCCACCTATGATAAGGAGTTCTATACCGTGGTCCAAGCCCTCAAACACTGGAGACACTATCTCTTACCTCAAGAATTTGTCTTATATTCTGTAATATCTCGGACCTTTCGGATCCTTCTTCGTGGGTCCCGGATCTGGTTTTTCAGAGTGTCCGGCTCCGTTGTGTCTGAAATTTCATTTCGGACATCTTTCGTGTTCGGATCGGCGCGATCCGGAGTTGTTTCGGAGGCCCGGAAGCGTTCCGCGACTTTTTTCGCGCGTGTTTTCCGATTACCGATGTGAGTTTCGGTAATTCCTTCGGAACCTCGCTGCGGGTGAACCGGGTCGTTCACCTGGGCACGAGTGGTACCGTTGCGATCGATGCGTTCCGAGGATCCCGGAAATGTAATTTTTGATTTTTCGGTATTTTTTGGAATTTCCAAATTTTCTATAAATTCCTAATTCTTATCTTTTTCTTTTTCATTCTTCTTCTTCCTTTCTTCTTCTTCCTCCCTCACGACCGTGGCCGCCCTCTCACTCTCTCTCTCTCCCGTTCGAGCGCGGCGACCTCCGTTTCGACTGTAGATGGCGGCGGTGCGACGGCGCGAGGACGTGGGTGACGACGAGGCGATCGTGCAGGCGTGCGACGAGCGTGGGAAGCGTGGGAAGGCGAGGTTTTAACAGCGTTCTTCGTGGATTCGGGCTTGGATCGGCGCATCTCGTCGCGAACTGGAGGTAGGGTGACATTCCTTAGCCTCTTGTCTTCCTTCCCCGCGAGTTTTAGCTCGAGGCGAGGTCGAGAGGGGTTAATTTCGCGTCGGGGAGGGTCGTGCATGCTTTGGGGAGCGACCGCCCGATCCATCGTTTTAAGCCACGATTCCGCGTTTCGGGAGCGTAGGAGCATGCTAGGGGGCTTGGGAGTCGGCAGAAGAGCTATGTTGACCGGAGGTGGCAACCCCTCGCGTTCACCGTGGGCGATCGGGTATTCTTGAGAGTTTCTCCGATGAAGGGGATGATGCGCTTTGGACGGCGTGGGAAGCTGAGTCCCCGCTATGTTGGTCCCTTTGTGATTGTGGAGCGCATCGGTGAGGTAGCTTATCGGTTGCAGTTACCCCCTGAGTTGGCGTCGGTGCATGACGTGTTTCACGTTTCGATGTTGCGGAAGTATATGCTCGATGACTCTCATGTGCTTGAGGATTCTGTGTGGCCCGAGGTGACTCCAGATCTTTCTCTTCCAGAGTTTCCTGTCCGCGTCGTGGATAGGCGAGAGCAGCGCCTGCGGAACAAGGCCATCCCCTTGGTGAAGGTGGTGTGGCAGCGACACTATGGTGGTGAGACTTCTTGGGAACGTGAGGACGAGATGCGTCAGTAGTTCCCTTACCTGTTCGAGTGAGTCTTCCTCTTCTTTCCCCTTGGGTTGTTCTCAATTTCGAGGATGAAATTCCTTTAAGGGGGGAGGGCTGTAATATCCCGGACCTTTCGGATCCTTATTCGTGGGTCCCAGATCTGGTTTTTCGGAGTGTCCAGTTCCGTTGTGTCTGAAATTTCATTTCGGACATCTTTCGTGTTCGGATCGGCGCGATCAGGAGTTGTTTCGGAGGCCCGGAAGCATTCCGCGGTATTTTCCGCGCGTGTTTTCTGATTACCGGTGTGAGTTTCGGTAATTCCTTCGGAACCTCGCTGCGGGTGAACCGGGTCGTTCACCTGGGCACAAGTGGTACCGTTGTGATCGGTGCGTTCCAAGGATCCCGGAAATGTAATTTTTGATTTTTTGATATTTTCTGGAATTTCTGGATTTTCTATAAATTCTTAATTCTTTTCTTTTCTTTTTCCTTCTTCTTCTTCCTTTCTTCTTCTTCCTCCCTCACGACCGTGGCCGCCCTCTCACTCTCTCTCTCTCCCGTTCGGCGCGGTGACCTCCCTTCCAGCTGTAGACGGCGGCGGTGCGACGGCGCGAGGACGTGGGTGACGACGAGGCGATCGTGCGGGCGTGCGGCGAGCGTGGGAAGCATGGTAAGGCGAGGTTTTAACGGCGTTCTTCGTGGATTCGGGCTTGGATCGGCGCGTCTCGTCGCGAACCGGAGGTAGGGCGACGTTCCTTAGCCTCTTGTCTTCCTTCCCCGCGAGTTTTAGCTCGAGACGAGGTCGAGAGGGGTCAATTTCACGCCGGGAAGGGTCATGCATGCTTTGGGGAGTGACCGCCCGGTCCATCGTTTTAAGCCACGATTCCGCGTTTCGGGAGCGTAGGAGCATGCTAGGGGGCTTGGGGGTTCTTCTCTCACCGTTTCCCCCTTCGTGGGGCTTGTTTGGGGTTAGAATGGGCGATTCCGACGAGGTTCGCCGTTTTCGCGTCGGTGAGCGATATGCGATCGAACCAGTGGCCGCACAACCCTTGTGCGGCGCTGTTCTGACCGTTTATTGGCTCGGCGCGCTGTGGCTGGGCTCGGCGCGCAGTGGGCTTGTGCGGTCTATCGTGGGACCGCATATCCTGAAGTGCGGCCCCATAACTACCGCCCAACCCTGGATTTTCGACCGTTGATTATTACCGTTATACAGCGCACCGGGGTGTGCGGCTAGGAGCTGGCCGCTCAACCCTTCGTGCGGCCAGGGGCTGGCCGTACGTCGTCTGGTGCCGTCGCCTGGGTGTGCGGCCAGATATGGGACCGCACAACCCTTGAACGGTTAAACCATAGCCACTCTTCCCTAGTGCGGCTACGGCCTAACCGTTCAGGTTTATTACCGTTGGGAGACGAACGGCCAATAGCGGACCATTCATCACCCACGTGCGGCCAGGAGCTGGCCGCACATCAGTTGAACGGGCCCGTGGTGGCCGTTCATCTGCCCGTTTAGACCTGGGGTAGAACGGTCACGTCCTGACCGTTTAAACCTGGTGCGGCCCCGATATGACCACACATCCCTGAGCGGCCCAAGGTGGACCGATCAAGGGGACGGGTCATGTCGGCTTGTCTCTCGTCGTACCGAGCGGTGCCGGGAGATGTTGCTGTCGGCTTGTGTCGCCGTGCGACGGTGATTTGTACGAGGGGCGTTCCTTGTACCGTCCGGTTGTGACGTTACTTTCCGTTGACTTGAGAGTCTACTCCTTAATGACACTCCACTAGTCGTAGCCCACCAGTACGCGGTGCTGGTCTCACCAGGGAGTGGTGTACGGGCCAACCCTGAGGATGATTTTAGACTGGTTTCCGTCGGGCCCCTCGTCGTTAGCCAGAGTCCGGCTACGGGGGAAAACCGGTCTGAGGGCCAGACCTAAAACGCATGGTCTGTGTCTGCACACGTGGTTGGGGGTAGTCACTACAAGAAAAAGTGGCTATAGCGACCGAATTAGAGACCGATTAAATCGGTCGCTAGTCGGTCCCAAATAGAGACCAATTCGGCGACCGAAATAATCGGTCGCATATCTGAGACCGTTTTGGCGACCGAATTTAGTTCGGTCTCCAATAGGTCGCTATATTTAGCTCGAATTTATTCCGGGCTCTTTTTTTTCAAAATCGACCGAATTGGAGACCGATGTTGCGACCGAATATATTTCGGTCTCTAATCGGTCGCTGATATGACTGCATTTACCCCGCGACCATCTCCCCCCTGCATTTACTTCTGATAACCCTTCCTCCACCGGAGCTCTCCCCTCCCCCTCCGGCCCCCTCGCCCTCCCCCCCCCCTCTGCCTTGCGGCCACGGGCGTGGCGAGCGGCGTGGTGGTGGACGGACGCCGGAGCTCGCTGTCTCGGCCAGCCCCGCACCATCCTCGCCGTCGACCTCGTCGGTCCCCGTCGTCCTCGTCGTCACCCTCCTCGGTCTGGTAAGTCCTCTCCCTCTCGATCTCCCCCCCCTCTCCTCTCCCTCCAGCCCCGCGCCTCTCTCCCCCCCCCCTCTCCCTCCCCGCCGGCCATCGACCATGCCCTATTTCTCATTTTTTTTCTTCTTGGAGGGGTTCCAGTGAGGGGGGTTTCGGTGGGAGGGGGTGGCGGGGGAGGTTGGTCTGGGAGGGGGGGTGGAGCTCGGGTGAGGGGGAGGGGGCTCCGCAGGGGAGGGGGAGGGGGCTGCGCAGGGGAGGGGGAGGGGCTCCGGTGGAGGGGAGGGGGCTCCGCAGGGGTGAGGGGGAGGGGGCTCCGGTGGACGGGAGGGGGCTGCGCAGGGGGAGGGGCTCCGGTGGGGTGAGGGGGAGGGGGCTCCGGTGGAGGGGAGGGGGCTGCGCAGGGGGAGGGGCTCCGGTGGAGGGGGGGCTGCGCAGGGGGATGGGCTCCGGTGGAGGGGAGGGGGCTCCGCAGGGGTGAGGGGGAGGGGGCTCCGGTGGAGGGGAGGGGGTTGCGCAGGGGGAGGGGCTCCGGTGGAGGGGAGGGGGTTGCGCAGGGGGAGGGGCTCCGGTGGAGGGGGGGCTGCGCAGGGGGAGGGGCTCCGGTGGAGGGGGAGGGGCTCCGGTGGAGGGGCTCCGGGGGAGGGGCTATGCTCGTGCAATGAACCTGATTTATTTAAGACTCTTGAGATGGTGTCCACATATCATTTGTTCTCCTGTAAAATAGTGTGAAATATTATAAGATTATCTTTTTAGTTTGTCCGGTCCGTTATTAATGTTCAGGCTTCAATATGCAGTCCATTTATTGTGTCATGTATTTTCCCCAATTCTTATTTTTCGATTTAAAACTGTAGCAAACCCAAAATCCAAGAACTTGAGAACCAACAAATCCAAACATTGGATTATGAGAATTTTAAAGCAAAGGTACAAGATGAACTCTACATATGACCCCATCATTCTTATGAGAACCAAAAATAGTGTAAAAATTCAACAGATGTAATACGTGTCACTAGAGTTTTATTTAAAGACTGAGGCTTAAATAATCATTCCATGGCCTCTTTTTCTATCTGCGTTCTCAAACGCAATCTTAACGTTTGAAGGCACTTTGTCACGACCCGCAAGCGATGGACTAATTTCGTAGGGCCACTTTGATAAAGAAGTAAATCCGATTACGATAGATTAATTAGGGTGAGACGAGTTATTCTTATTTAGTTCGTTTTTTTTTCTTAATCGGAGTCGGTTAGAGATAAAGTTAGGGTATGTGAATTCTTAAAAAGGGGTGAAATAAATCACCCGAGGTGGGTTAGGAGTGGGTCAGTCGGGGTGATATACCCGCCCCTAATTCACTCCAAAAATATCTCGGAGATGACAATCAAATATTACACTAGAGAATCTTAATCATGCCAATGGACAATACTATCACTCTCCAGATCAAATATTCCTGAGCTGTCAACACTTTATTCAAGGAGAAATTCATGGGTAATCTATGTTTTATTCAAGGTCCCTTACCAACTCAGTTTCTGTTTTAATCCGAATTATTTGCCGACTCCTCGTGTCATTTCGGCACAATTTTCTCATTTACGAAGAGAAAATGGCATCTTGTTACCCACAGAGAAAAAAAAAAGCAAGACAAATGCCATCCAAAAATCTGAGACACACTGATCATCACTTGAAAATGGAACACCTAAAGACAAAAAGATGGAGGGACATACAAGCAGTTTGGAACCAAAGGTTTACCTGTTGCAAGGTACTCAGGAGCAGCATATCCGTATGTTCCCATGACCCTAGTTGACACATGGCTCTTGTTACCAGTTGGTCCATCTTTTGCCAAGCCAAAGTCGGAAAGCTTGGCATTATAATTTTGTAGGTTTGCAAAGAAGGGATTTGAGAGGCAGAACATCATGACGGGGAACGTTAATCAAGAAAACATATCATCCATCAACTATAAGACAAGGGTCTCCACTTACTGAATCAAGAAGCACATTTGATGTCTTAAAATCCCGATATATAACCTTTGTTTCAGCACCATGCAGAAAGGCCAGCCCCTTTGCGGCTCCAAGAGCAACCTTCATCCTAAGGTTCCAGGAGAGAGGCTGGAAGTATGAACCCCCTGCAGAATCGACATTGTGGGGTTCAAAAACTGATTCAAAAGAACTACGTAGGTAACCATTGGGTAAAAGGTGAGGCCACTGCGCATTGCAATTTTTTTTCTTTAAGAAAACAGGTGCCTAAATGAGTCAGCAAACCAAACGGTGCAGAGAATAATCGAAACAGACATACTCCTAAAAAGATGGTTCTCCAGGCTTCCCCGTGGCATGAACTCATACACCAGCAGCCGGTGGTCATCCTCCAAACAGTACCCTATCAAACTCATAAGGTTGGGATGGTACAGCCGACCAAGAAAATTAACTGAATGTGTTGGATGTTACAATAAAATTCATGTTTTCATTGTGTACATGTATTGTCAATTTCACATGTTATTGCTATGTTTTTAGAATGTGTTAGTATCTTGTCAATATTTAATTAGTTGGGTGTTGTATGTTAGCTGAGATGCGTGGGTGCAACCTAACATTGCACGTATCTTAGGAGAGCGTGTTAAGCCCGTGTCAATCAATCTACCCGTTCAAGACTTTGGGATTGATGTGCACGTTCTCATTTTGAATGATGAGAATGTGTATATCTAACTCAAAGTCTTGAATTGTCCCGTTTGGACAGTCTGTGAATGTTTGATCGCACTTAGGTGGTTAATTACTATATGTGTTTGTGTTGTTTGTTAAAAATTTTGGCTGGATGCGTCTTCTCATTCCTCTCTGATATACCTTTATTGATTTTGATTATTTTCTTAACCACTTATTAGTAAGTGTTTAAGAAAATTTCTTAATCAATAAATATTTTGTGGTATATCGGAGAGGTGTGAGGAGATGCTGCCGAAATTTTTAGCAAATAACACAACACATATAGTAATTAATCGTGCGATCAAACCTTCACAGATGGGTTAAAAAGTGAAAATCTAAATGATATTTCCTTCCTATTTAAAATGGCAGAGATGGACGATGTGAGGAAAGGGTTGGAGTTTTTATTTTGTTAAACATGTTAAAGTTTTGTGTGTTTACATTTCATTTGCATAGGGAAAATGTCTGAAGATCGTTCATGGATGTACCGTAGAGTAGTTAAAATTTGAAATACCGGTCGGATGGCCATGCCGGTCATTCCAATACGACCGGGGAGATGAAAGTGACTTGTCAGAACTGACGGAATCCAAATCGGATGCCCGGTTTGAGCTCGGCGCTCAAACTTCATTTTTAAAATACACTTAGTTTAAATGAACTGTTAGGACGGGTCCGGGGGTCTAAAATTTGAAATACCGGTCGGATGGCCGTGCCGGTCATTCCAATATGACCGGGGAGATGAAAGTGACTTGTCAGAACTGACGGAATCCAAATCGGATGCCCGGTTTGAGCTCGGCGCTCAAAGTTCATTTTTAAAATACACTTAGTTTAAATGAACTGTTAGGACGGGTCCGGGTGTCTAAAATTTGAAATACCGGTCGGATGGCCGTGCCGGTCATTCCAATACGACCGGGGAGATGAAAGTGACTTGTCAGAACTGACGGAATCCAAATCGGATGCCCGATTTGAGCTCGGCGCTCAAAGTTCATTTTTAAAATACACTTAGTTTAAATGAACTGTTAGGACGGGTCCGGGGGTCTAAAATTTGAAATACCGGTCGGATGGCCGTGCCGGTCATTCCAATACGACCGGGGAGATGAAAGTGACTTGTCAGAACTGACGGAATCCAAATCGGATGCCCGGTTTGAGCTCGGCGCTCAAAGTTCATTTTTAAAATACACTTAGTTTAAATGAACTGTTAGGACGGGTCCGGGTGTCTAAAATTTGAAATACCGGTCGGATGGCCGTGCCGGTCATTCCAATACGACCGGGGAGATGAAAGTGACTTGTCAGAACTGACGGAATCCAAATCGGATGCCCGATTTGAGCTCGGCGCTCAAAGTTCATTTTTAAAATACACTTAGTTTAAATGAACTGTTAGGACGGGTCCGGGGGTCTAAAATTTGAAATACCGGTCGGATGGCCGTGCCGGTCATTCCAATACGACCGGGGAGATGAAAGTGACTTGTCAGAACTGACGGAATCCAAATCGGATGCCCGGTTTGAGCTCGGCGCTCAAAGTTCATTTTTAAAATACACTTAGTTTAAATGAACTGTTAGGACGGGTCCGGGGGTCTTAAATTTGAAATACCGGTCGGATGGCCGTGCCGGTCATTCCAATATGACCGGGGAGATGAAAGTGACTTGTCAGAACTGACGGAATCCAAATCGGATGCCCGGTTTGAGCTCGGCGCTCAAAGTTCATTTTTAAAATACACTTAGTTTAAATGAACTGTTAGGACGGGTCCGGGTGTCTAAAATTTGAAATACCGGTCGGATGGCCGTGCCGGTCATTCCAATACGACCGGGGAGATGAAAGTGACTTGTCAGAACTGACGGAATCCAAATCGGATGCCCGATTTGAGCTCGGCGCTCAAAGTTCATTTTTAAAATACACTTAGTTTAAATGAACTGTTAGGACGGGTCCGGGGGTCTAAAATTTGAAATACCGGTCGGATGGCCGTGCCGGTCATTCCAATACGACCGGGGAGATGAAAGTGACTTGTCAGAACTGACGGAATCCAAATCGGATGCCCGGTTTGAGCTCGGCGCTCAAAGTTCATTTTTAAAATACACTTAGTTTAAATGAACTGTTAGGACGGGTCCGGGTGTCTAAAATTTGAAATACCGGTCGGATGGCCGTGCCGGTCATTCCAATACGACCGGGGAGATGAAAGTGACTTGTCAGAACTGACGGAATCCAAATCGGATGCCCGATTTGAGCTCGGCGCTCAAAGTTCATTTTTAAAATACACTTAGTTTAAATGAACTGTTAGGACGGGTCCGGGGGTCTAAAATTTGAAATACCGGTCGGATGGCCGTGCCGGTCATTCCAATACGACCGGGGAGATGAAAGTGACTTGTCAGAACTGACGGAATCCAAATCGGATGCCCGATTTGAGCTCGGCGCTCAAAGTTCATTTTTAAAATACAATTTGATTATTGAACTTATATATTGTGTGTGTGTATTTATATATATGAAAATGAGCTGGCTTAAACTATTGGCATACTCTTGTTAATGCTTGATTTCTTTATTAAGGATTTGATTATAATTTTTTTAAATGATATACAGGATCATCCGTCGCGATATGTTGGACGAGACGACGACCAGGATGATGTTGGACGAGACGACGACCAGGATGAGACATATGTGGAGGATTTGTGATTTTATTTTAGTTGTGTGTATGTTGTTATTTTATTATTATGGATGTATGATTATGGATGTATGATTAATTTGTGATTTTATTTTAGTTGTGTGTAATTTGAGGTTCGTGGAGATTGTGATCCGTGTAGTTGATTTACTATTGTTTTATGAAATTGTTATTTATCAGGTGTTTGTATGTGATGAATTTGAGATTTGTCGATATTGTGATTTGTGTAGTTGATTTTATATTTATGTTATGAATTTGTTATTTATCAGGTAATTTATTTATCAGTTTATATAAATTTATAAAAAAAAAAACTACAAACTTAGCGACCGAATAGGGACCGAACCCCATTCGGTCGCTTCCTACAGAGACCATGGTAGCCACCGTCTATGCGGTATAGCGACCGAATAGCGACCATATTTGTGACCGAACAGTTAGAGACCGATCCTGCGACCGATGTTTGTCGGTCGCTTATAGCGACCGATTCGGCGACCGATTTATAGCGGTCGCTATCAGAGACAGATTCGGCGACCGATAGGCATCGGTCTCTAACTGCGACCTATTCTGCGACCGATAGGTATCGGTCGCTATTTAGCGACCATGATATAGCGACCGATATATTCGGTCGCAAATTGGTGTCAGTTCGGTCGCACTGCCTTGTTGAGACCGATCAGAGACCGAATAGCGACCGAAACGTCGGTCGCTATTCGCGCTGACGAGCGTGACCCCAGCTAGTCACTTGTTTGTGGCACTTGTTTGGTGTCCGTGTCTCTGGTTGGTGCTACCACGTCAGGCAGTTCACCTGCGGTGTGGTGTAAGTCGTCAGGGGACGCTACCGACTGTGCTTCTAGTGGGAGGTACTCCTGTCAAGTCGGGAGTGTCAGGCTGTCAGTCGTTACGACTTCGACCTTCGGGTTTCTGCCGTGTTGGCCGTTGGGTTCCGGTTGTTTCGCCGTGGCACGTGTGTCGATTTTCGTGCCGTGAGACCGGTGTTTTGTAGATGGCAGGGTTTCCCTTTTGAGGTACTCGCTTACTGCTAGTGTAGCGGTTTCTCCGTTTGCGAGGTAGGGTTCGAGTGATCCCTACTGAGTCTTGTTCCGAGACTCATTCCCTGCGTGTTTTCACCGTGTTTCAGGCGATGCGAGGCTTCAGGGGAGTTCGTCTGAGGCTCAGCGCGGTTCAGGTGCCCAGCGTTAGTGCCAGAGGTCAGAGCCGGGGTATGCCCCGTGTAGCTGTACTTTCCTTTCTTGTCTCTATACTAGTTGTGGGCTACTGTCATTATTTTATTGTTATATTGTGGACCATGTAAAATGTTAATTCACTTCCTGCTTATTTATATAACTATTTAATTCTGTAATTATTTGTGATACTTGTGTAGTTTCCACACCATCCTTCTAACCCTTCCGAGTCTTCGGACTCGTGGGTGGCGGTGCAAGTCTCGGGTTATCGGGCCTTTCCGGTAATCGGATTCTCGGGTCGTTACATATTCGGATCAGAAGACTATGAAATTCCTTAGCTCTCAGAAGGGCTTAAATCCTAGGCATGGTCGGTGGGTAGAATTCCTCCAGTCTTTCACATTTGTCCTAAAACATAAGGCTGGAAAATAAAATAAGGTGGCCGACGCCTTGAGTCGAAGGGTATCCCTTCTTTCCACTGTTCGGGTAGAGGTCACCGGATTTGACCGCATGAAGGAACTCTATGGAGAGTGTCCTGACTTTGGCCCTGCCTACTCTGCTCTGTCTGCTGGACCCTCGATAGCCTTTTCTGACTATCTACTCGAGGATGGTTTTCTATTTCGAGGGCAGCAACTCTATGTCCCGAGGACTTCTATTCGGGACTTCCTGATATGGGAAATGTATGCTGGAGGTCTTGCTGGTCACTTTGGCCGCAACAAGACCATCCATTCTGTGGAGGAGCAATTCTATTGGCCTGGCCTGAAGAGAGATGTGGCCAAGATTGTAGCCCAGTGTAGGACATGCACGATGGCCAAACAGGTCAAGCAGAACACTGGTCTCTACACTCCTCTCCCCGTTCCTGATCGACCATGGGTTGATGTGAGTATGGATTTTATCCTTGGTTTACCTCGCACTGCTCACAAGCATGATTCCATCTTTGTTGTCATTGATAGGTTCTCTAAGATGTCCCACTTCATTACATGTTCCAAAACATCTGATGCATCTAGAGTAGCCCACCTATTCTTTGATGAAGTCGTGCGTCTGTATGGTCTCCACCAAACCATCGTGTATGACTGAGATGTCCGGTTCACTAGTTACTTCTGGAAGACACATTGGCACCAAACTCAAATTCTCCACTGCCTATCATCCCCAAACTGATGGGCAAACAGAGGTCGTCAATAGGAGTTTATGAAACCTTTTGAGGTGTCTTGTGGGGGAACATTCCGGCACTTGGGATCTTCTTTTGCCCATAGCCGAATTTGCATACAACAGTTCGGTCAATCGGTCCATAGGTATGAGTCCATTTGAGGTCGTGCATGGATACAAACCTAGGAAACCTGTGGATCTCACTCCCCTTCCCCTCAAGTTTAGGACATCCAGGTCAGCTGAGGAATTCGCACAGCATGTCAAAAGTCTGCATGAGTCAATTAGCAAGCAAATAAACCTCAGTAATAAAATTTACAAGCGCTTGGCTGATTCGCATAGGCGTCACCATGAATTCCAAGAATGTGACATGGTTATGGTACGGGTTCGACCCGAATGACTCCCTTCGGGAGCTATTAAGAAGTTGCAAGCCCGTAGTGATGGTCCCTTCCCAATTCTACGGAAGATTGGCTCCAATGCGTATGTTGTGGACTTACCTCCCGAATATGGGATTAGCTCGACTTTTAATGTGGCAGACTTAGTGGCCTACAAGGAACCCACAGTAATTCCTAGTTATCCTTTAGAGCCTTCTCCTCCCATTGAGAGTGAGCCCACCCCTGTGCATCCCACAGCCTCGAGAGTACCGCGCGAGCACATTGAGAGGATACTGGATGAGCAGGTGACCACTACACGGAGCAGGGTGTACCATCGCTATCTTGTCCGCTAGCGGGACTGTAATATCCCGGACCTTTCGGATCCTTCTTCATGGGTCCCGGATCTAGTTTTCGGAGTGTCCGGCTCCGTTGTGTCCGAAATTTCGTTTCGGACATCTTTCGTGTTCGGATCGGCGCGATCCGGAGTCGTTTCGGAGGCCCGGAGGCGTTCCGTGGCTTTTTCCGCGCGTGTTTTCCGATTTCCGGTGTGTGTTTCGGCTTTTTCTTCGGACGCTCGCTGCGGGCGAACCGGGCAGTTCCCCGAGACACGAGTGGTACCGTTGCGATCGGTGCGTTCCGAGGATTCCGGAAATGTATTTTTCTAATTTTCGGTATTTTTCCGAAAAATCGGATTTTCTATATATTCCCATTTTCTTTTCTTTTCCTTTTTCTTCTTTTCTCTTTTCTTCTTCCTCCTTCCTCCTCCACCGTGTCTCCCTCCCTCTCCCTCTCTTCCTCCCGGTTGGCCACGGCGAGCTCCCCTCCGGCTGCAGACGGCGGCGGGGCGACGGCGCGGTGACGTGGGCGGCGGCGAGGCGATCGTGCGGGCATACGGCGAGCGTGGGAGGCGTGGAGAGGCGAGATTCTAGCGGCGTTCTTCGCGACTTCGAGCTCGGATCGGAGCGTTTCGTCGCGGACCGGAGGTAGGGTGACGTTCCTTAGCCTCATGTCTTCCTTCCCCGTGAGTTTCAGCTCGAGACGAGGTCGAGAGGGGTTTATTTTGAGCCGGGAAGGGTCGATCATGCCGCGGGGTGAGTTCGTCCGATCCATCGTTTTGAGCCCCGATTTCACGGTTTAAGGGCGTAGGAGCATGCTAGGGGGCTTGGGGGTTCTTCTCTCGCCATTTCCCCCTCCGTGGGGTTTGTTTTGAGGCCGATTGGGCGATTCCGGTGAGGTTCGCCATTTTCTCGCCGGTGAGCGATGTGCGGTCGAACCAGTGGCCGCACAACCCCTATGCGGTTCCGTTCGGACCGTTCATCGGCTCGGCGCGCTTTGGGTGAGGCTTGGCGCGCAGTGGGCTTGGGCGGTCTATCGTGGGACCGCATATCCTAATGTGCGGCCCCACAGCTACCGCCCAACCCCAAGGGTTTTGACCGTTGGTTGTGACCGTTGTGCAGTGCTCTGGGATGTGCGGCCAGGAGCTGACCGCATAACCCCTTGCACGGCCAGGTGCTGGCCGTACATCCCCTAGCGCTATGGTTGGATGTGCGGTCTGGCCCTGACCGCACAACACCTGAACGGCTAAGCCGTAGCCGCCCTTCCCCAAGTGCGGCTAAGGACTAACCGTCCAGGCTTTTTACCGTTGGGAGACGAGCGGCCAGGAGGTGACCGTTCCTCACCCACGTGCGGTCAAGAGTTGGCCGCACATCTGTTTGAACGGTCCTGTGTTGGCCGTTTATCTGTCGTTTGGACCCTGGGTGGAACGGTCCTGATATGACCGTTCTAATCCTTGTGCGGTCCCTGTGTGACCGTACTTCCGTGGGCGGCCCAGTGTGGACCGTTCAAGGGTACGGGTTGCGTCGGTGTGTCTCTCGTCGTACAGAGTGTACCGGGAGATGTTGTTGTCAGCTGGTCACCGTGCGTCGGTGTTGGTACAAGGAGCGTTCCTCGTACCTGCAGTTGCACCGTTGTTTTCCGAGACTTGAGAGTCTACTCCTTCTGTGACCCTCCACTAGTCGTAGCCTACTAGTACGCGTGTGCTAGTCGCACCAGGGAGTGGTGTACGGGCTGACCTTTAGAGACGGTTTGTGGACCGGTTACCGTTGGGCCCCACGTCTTGCAGCCAGAGTCCGGCTGAGGGGAAAACCGGTCAGAGGGCCAGACCAGGGACGCGCGGTCTGTGTGTGCACACGTGGTTGGGGGCGGTTGGACCCACGTCGACGGGCGTGACCCCAGCTAGTCACTTGTTGTAGTTACTTGTACGGTGTTTGCGCCTCGGGTAGGACCTACCATGTCAGGCGGTTCACCTGCGGTGCGGTGTAAGACGTCAGGGGACGCTACCGGCTGTGCTTCTAGTGGGTGGTACTCCTGTTGAGTACGGAGTGTCAGACTGTCAGTCGTGTGTTTCCGACCTTCGGGTTTTGACGGTTCGACCGTTGAGTTTCGGTCTTCTCGTACCGTGGCACGTGTGTCGGTTTGCGTGCCGTTAGGGTCTAGTTCTGTAGAGTACAGGGCTTTCCTTTCCGAGGTACCTTCCTACCGCTAGGGTAGTGGTTTCTCGTTTTACGAGGTAGGGTTCGAGTGATCCCTACTGAGTCTTGTTCCGAGACTCATTCCCTGCGTGTTTTCACCGTGTTTCAGGTGAGGCGCCACCTTCGGGGAGCGTGTCAGGAGCGCAGCGGAAGCGTGGTGCGGGTGCCCAGAGGTAGTGCCAGAGGTCAGAGCCGGGGGATGCCCCGTGTAGCTGTACTTTTCTTTCTTGTCACTGTACTAGTCGTGGACTACTGTTGCTGTTGTTGTTATTTTATTGTGGACCATGTAAAATGTTAATTCATTTCCTGCTTAATATCATAACTGTTTAATTTCTGCAATTATTTGTGATGCTTGTGTAGTTTCCACACCATCCTTTTAACCCTTCCGAGTCTTCGGGCTCGTGGGTGGCGGTGCGAGTCTCGGGTTATCGGGCCTTCCCGGTAATCGGATTCTCGGGTCGTTACAGCTGGTATCAGAGCGCGGTTGTGGAATTACATGAGAATCATAGGTAATTGTAGTGGTCCACTAGTCCATGACGATGATGTACAGGTGACGCTGGCATTGGGCACCGCGTGTTTTATTCTGACCTTCCGTTTCTGTGTTTTCTGTCTTGTGCTTAAGGAGCGAGGATGGCGCCGAGGAGGAGTTCTCGCTCTCAGCAGGGGCAGTCGGCTGGAGGTCAGGAGATCCAGCAGGGGGTCCAGAGGGACCAGGAGGAGCATAGCAGAGTTCCGGGAGCTACCGAGGCCGCGGATGCTGCGAGGGCTCCGGGGGCCGAGGGTTTTCTCCGTGGCATGTACCATCTCATGGCTCAGCAGTTCGGCGGAGAGGCCGGTGAGGGCTCGTCAGTCAGGGGTGGGCCAGGCCGAGCAGTGAGGGATTTCATGCAGTTTCATCCACCTTACTTTAGCGGCCAGGCAGACCCTGATGCGGCTCGTGATTGGCTTGATGAGATGGAGCGGGTGTTCAGTTCTGCAAAGAGTGCTGTCGAGGACAGAGTGGTGTTGGCCTACAACCAGTTGCAGGGTACGGCTCGGAGGTGGTGGTCTTCCGAGTGGAAGACGTCCTTTCAGCTTCGTCCGCTTGAGCAGATCGAGTGGGATGACTTTGTCAGTGCTTTCGAGCGTACGTACTGTCCAGATATTGTTGCTACGCAGCGGATGCGGGAGTTTCTGGAGCTGGTGCAGGGTGACATGTCCGTGTTGCAGTACAGGGCCCGATTTGTCGAGCTGGGTCGGTACGCACCTCATATCATGGAGCATGAGAGGGTGAGGACGACGCAGTTTGTGCAGGGCTTGAGGCTGGAGCTGAGGCACCATCTGATCGCGAATGGGGCCACTGATCTCGAGACGGCGTCTCGTGTTGCGATTTCCTTGGAGATGGATATGCAGAGGACTCGAGGACCGATCAGCCAGGGGCAGTCTGTGTCAGGTCGCAGCCAGCAGTCGGCTACTCAGCAGCAGGGTTTCTTTCAGTCTGCGTCGGGTGGTTCAGGAGTACCGGCATCGGCAGCTTCGGTGACAGGATCTGCGTCCTTTGGCACGAAGGTCAAAAAGTTCTTCAAGAGAGGGTTCGGCAAGAAGAAGTCCAGGGATCAGGGGCAGGCTTCATCGGGCAGTGTGCAGCAGCCGTTTCCTTTGCAGCGACAGGGATCGGTGGGTGGATCGCGAGGACCTTGTCCACGGTGTAGTGGGACCCACCCAGGCAGGCAGTGCACGGCGCCGATCATCTGTTTTCGGTGTGACCAGCCAGGGCATATGGCGCGCGACTGTCCTCAGAGGCCGCCGCAGCAGCAGGTTTCCCAGCAGCAGCAGCAGCAGGGACAGTATCCGCCGCTACCCAGGTCAGCTAGTGTGGGAGGCAGGCAGAGAGCTCGTGGCCAGATCACGCACTTGACCAGGGCAGAGGCAATGGCGTCGCAGCTCGTGGAAGGTACCGTTCAGATTTTGGGTTGTGCGGCTCGGGTTTTATTTGATTCTGGCGCGTCTCATTCGTTCATTTCGGAGGATTTCGCGTCGAGCGTCGAGGAGCCGGTGACCCAGTTGTCCTGTGATTTGGCTGTGGAGTTGCCTTCGGGTGACTTTATGGTCACTCCGTATTGCTTCGACCAGGTTCCGGTGTGGATCGATGGGCGGAGTATGCCAGGCAGGTTGTATGCGTTGCAGCTTCGGGATTACGACGTGATTCTAGGCATGGATTGGCTCGAGACTCATGGAGCGGTGGTGGATTGTGGGATGAAGAGGGTCTACTTCCAACATCCGAGCAAGAGGACCTTCTATTTCCAAGGTATCCGTTCCGCCTCTTCTCGATTTCTTATCTCTGCTATTCGAGCCCGTCGATTGCTTGATTCAGGTTGTCAGGGTTTTCTCGCGTCTGTGGTTGTGTCTGACCGGATGGAGCCGAATGTCGAGGACATTGCGGTGGTGTGCGAGTTTCCCGATGTTTTTCCTGAGGAGTTGCCTGGATTACCTCCCCAGCGGGAGATCGATTTCGTGATCGAGGTTGTACCTGGTACGGGACCTTTGGCGAAGGCTCCCTACCGTATGGCCCCCGCGGAGTTGAGGGAGTTGAGGGCGCAGTTGCAGGAACTGTTGGCCAAGGGGTACATTCGTCCGAGCTTTTCCCCTTGGGGTGCGCCCGTGTTGTTCGTGAAGAAGAAGGACGGTAGTCTGCGGCTGTGCATTGACTATCGACAGCTGAATGAAGTGACCATTAAGAACAAGTATCCGTTGCCGCGGATTGATGATTTGTTCGACCAGCTGCAGTCCGCGCGAGTGTTCTCGCGGATTGATTTGCGGTCCGGTTACTATCAGCTGAGAATTCGCGAGTCCGATGTGGAGAAGACTGCGTTCAGTACGAGGTACGGGCATTATGAGTTTCTGGTGATGCCGTTTGGGCTCACCAATGCCCCAGCAGCCTTCATGGACTTGATGCAGAGGGTGTTCCACCCGTATTTGGACCAGTTCGTGGTCATTTTCGTGGATGACATCCTTGTTTATTCGCGGTCTGCTGAGGAGCATGCGTACCATTTGGGTGTGGTGCTGCAGACGTTGCGAGATCACCAGTTGTTTGCGAAGCTCAGCAAGTGCGAGTTTTGGCTCAGCGAGGTGCACTTTCTGGGGCACGTGATTTCTGGTGATGGCATTTCCGTGGATCCCGCCAAGGTCGAGGCTGTGATGCAATGGCCGAGGCCGAGGTCGGTGACGGAGATCCGGAGTTTCTTGGGGCTTGCGGGTTATTATCGCCGGTTTATCCAGGATTTTTCCCGCATTGCGACCCCGATGACGAGGCTCACGCGGAAGGATGTGCCTTTCGTCTGGTCCGAGGAGTGTGAGCAGAGCTTTAGGGAACTGAAGAGATTGCTCACCTCGGCTCCGGTGTTGGTTTTGCCTTCTGGATCGGGAGGTTTTGTGGTGTGTACAGATGCTTCCGGCGTCGGATTGGGTGCTGTTCTGATGCAGCATGGTAGAGTGGTGGCTTATGCATCTCGGCAGCTAAAGCCCCATGAGGAGAACTACCCTACCCATGACCTTGAGTTGGCGGCAGTGATCTTCGCGCTGAAGATCTGGAGGCATTATCTGTACGGTGAGAAGTTCGAGGTGTTCACTGACCATCAGAGTTTGAGGTATGTGTTCTCGCAGAGAGATCTGAACCTCAGACAGAGGCGTTGGATGGAGTTCATGAAGGACTATGACTTCACCCTGTCTTATCAGCCGGGCAGGATGAATGTCGTCGCCGATGCCTTGAGTAGGAAGGTTGCGGTCAGTACCTTGATGCTGAGGAAGTGGAGGCTCTGGGAACAGGTGCCCGAAGTATCTTTCAGGCTCAAGATTCCCCAGGAGCCAGGGTTGGCAGTGCTTGCGAGTCTGACTGTCACTCCTGCTATTCGTCGTCAGGTGACAGAGGCTCAGCATGCGGACCCTGAGTTGCCCCGGATTCTTGCGATGGCTGATGTGGAGCTCGGCGAGGACGGTGCTGCGAGGTTTCGTGGCAGGCTGTACGTCCCAGCGGAGGAGCAGGTTCGTCGTGCGGTGTTACGCGAGGCTCATGGGAGCAGGTACACTGTGCACCCGGGTGCGACGAAGATGTATCGGAACTTGCGGAGGCAGTTCTGGTGGCCTGGCATGAAGAGAGATGTGGCCGAGTTTGTGGCCAGGTGCCTGATCTGTCAGCAGGTGAAGGCAGAGCATCAGCGACCAGGCGGTACTCTCCAGCCCTTGGATGTTCCTGCTTGGAAGTGGGACCATGTGACCACAGATTTTGTGGTGGGGTTGCCCAGAACCCCGACTGGGCAGGACAGTATTTGGTTGCTGGTGGATCGGCTGACGAAGGTGACGCGGTTGCTACCGGTCAAAGTCAGCTGGAGCGTGCCTAAGTTGGCTCGTCTTTATGTGGAGCGGATCGTGCCGTTGCATGGGGTTCCCATTTCGATCGTGTCGGATCGGGATCCGCGCTTCACTTCTGGATTCTGGAGGAGTTTCCAGCGAGCTCTTGGCACGGAGTTGGCATTTAGCTCGGCGTATCATCCACAGTCAGATGGTCAGTCTGAGAGGACCATTCAGACTTTGGAGGACATGCTGAGATCCTGCTGCCTGGAGTGGCAGGGGAGTTGGATTCATCACCTACCGTTAGTGGAGTTTGCCTATAACAACAGCTTTCATTCGAGCATCGGCATGGCTCCTTATGAGGCATTGTATGGGCGTCCTTGTCGGACTCCACTTGATTGGTTTGAGGTGGGTGAGCGTGTTTTGACGGGACCGGAATTGGTGCAGCAATGTGTGGATGTTGTGCACCTGGTTCGTCAGAACATGTTGGCGGCCCAGAGTCGGCAGAAGAGCTATGCTGACCGTAGGCGGCAGCCCCTCGAGTTCGCCGTGGGCGATCATGTGTTCTTGAGAGTTTCTCCGATGAAGGGGGTGATGCGGTTTGGACGGCGTGGGAAGCTGAGTCCCCGCTATATTGGTCCTTTCGCGATTGTGGAGCGCATCGGTGAGGTTGCTTACCGGTTGCAGTTACCCTCTGAGTTGGCGTCGGTGCATGACGTGTTCCACGTCTCTATGTTGCGGAAGTATATGCCCGATGACTCTCATGTGCTCGAGTTTTCCGTTTGGCCTGAGGTGACTCCAGATCTTTCTCTCCCAGAGTTTCCGATCCGCGTGGAGGATAGGCGAGAGCAGCGCCTGCGGAACAAGGTTATTCCCTTGGTCAAGGTCGTGTGGCAACGACACTCTGGTGGTGAGGCTTCGTGGGAACGTGAGGACGAGATGCGTCAGCAGTTCCCGTATCTGTTTGAGTGAGTCTTCCTCTTCTTTCCCCTTGGGTTGTTCTCAATTTCGAGGACGAAATTCCTTAAGGGGGGAGGGCTGTAATATCCCGGACCTTTCGGATCCTTCTTCATGGGTCCCGGATCTAGTTTTCGGAGTGTCCGGCTCCGTTGTGTCCGAAATTTCGTTTCGGACATCTTTCGTGTTCGGATCGGCGCGATCCGGAGTCGTTTCGGAGGCCCGGAGGCGTTCCGTGGCTTTTTCCGCGCGTGTTTTCCGATTTCCGGTGTGTGTTTCGGCTTTTTCTTCGGACGCTCGCTGCGGGCGAACCGGGCAGTTCCCCGAGGCACGAGTGGTACCGTTGCGATCGGTGCGTTCCGAGGATTCCGGAAATGTATTTTTCTAATTTTCGGTATTTTTCCGAAAAATCGGATTTTCTATATATTCCCATTTTCTTTTCTTTTCTTTTTTCTTCTTTTCTCTTTTCTTCTTCCTCCTTCCTCCTCCACCGTGTCTCCCTCCCTCTCCCTCTCTTCCTCCCGGTTGGCCACGGCGAGCTCCCCTCCGGCTGCAGACGGCGGCGGGGCGACGGCGCGGTGACGTGGGCGGCGGCGAGGCGATCGTGCGGGCATACGGCGAGCGTGGGAGGCGTGGAGAGGCGAGATTCTAGCGGCGTTCTTCGCGACTTCGAGCTCGGATCGGAGCGTTTCGTCGCGGACCGGAGGTAGGGTGACGTTCCTTAGCCTCATGTCTTCCTTCCCCGTGAGTTTCAGCTCGAGACGAGGTCGAGAGGGGTTTATTTTGAGCCGGGAAGGGTCGATCATGCCGCGGGGTGAGTTCGTCCGATCCATCGTTTTGAGCCCCGATTTCACGGTTTAAGGGCGTAGGAGCATGCTAGGGGGCTTGGGGGTTCTTCTCTCGCCATTTCCCCCTCCGTGGGGTTTGTTTTGAGGCCGATTGGGCGATTCCGGTGAGGTTCGCCATTTTCTCGCCGGTGAGCGATGTGCGGTCGAACCAGTGGCCGCACAACCCCTATGCGGTTCCGTTCGGACCGTTCATCGGCTCGGCGCGCTTTGGGTGAGGCTTGGCGCGCAGTGGGCTTGGGCGGTCTATCGTGGGACCGCATATCCTAATGTGCGGCCCCACAGCTACCGCCCAACCCCAAGGGTTTTGACCGTTGGTTGTGACCGTTGTGCAGTGCTCTGGGATGTGCGGCCAGGAGCTGACCGCATAACCCCTTGCACGGCCAGGTGCTGGCCGTACATCCCCTAGCGCTATGGTTGGATGTGCGGTCTGGCCCTGACCGCACAACACCTGAACGGCTAAGCCGTAGCCGCCCTTCCCCAAGTGCGGCTAAGGACTAACCGTCCAGGCTTTTTACCGTTGGGAGACGAGCGGCCAGGAGGTGACCGTTCCTCACCCACGTGCGGTCAAGAGTTGGCCGCACATCTGTTTGAACGGTCCTGTGTTGGCCGTTTATCTGTCGTTTGGACCCTGGGTGGAACGGTCCTGATATGACCGTTCAAATCCTTGTGCGGTCCCTGTGTGACCGTACTTCCGTGGGCGGCCCAGTGTGGACCGTTCAAGGGTACGGGTTGCGTCGGTGTGTCTCTCGTCGTACAGAGTGTACCGGGAGATGTTGTTGTCAGCTGGTCACCGTGCGTCGGTGTTGGTACAAGGAGCGTTCCTCGTACCTGCAGTTGCACCGTTGTTTTCCGAGACTTGAGAGTCTACTCCTTCTGTGACCCTCCACTAGTCGTAGCCTACTAGTACGCGTGTGCTAGTCGCACCAGGGAGTGGTGTACGGGCTGACCTTTAGAGACGGTTTGTGGACCGGTTACCGTTGGGCCCCACGTCTTGCAGCCAGAGTCCGGCTGAGGGGAAAACCGGTCAGAGGGCCAGACCAGGGACGCGCGGTCTGTGTGTGCACACGTGGTTGGGGGCGGTTGGACCCACGTCGACGGGCGTGACCCCAGCTAGTCACTTGTTGTAGTTACTTGTACGGTGTTTGCGCCTCGGGTAGGACCTACCATGTCAGGCGGTTCACCTGCGGTGCGGTGTAAGACGTCAGGGGACGCTACCGGCTGTGCTTCTAGTGGGTGGTACTCCTGTTGAGTACGGAGTGTCAGACTGTCAGTCGTGTGTTTCCGACCTTCGGGTTTTGACGGTTCGACCGTTGAGTTTCGGTCTTCTCGTACCGTGGCACGTGTGTCGGTTTGCGTGCCGTTAGGGTCTAGTTCTGTAGAGTACAGGGCTTTCCTTTCCGAGGTACCTTCCTACCGCTAGGGTAGTGGTTTCTCGTTTTACGAGGTAGGGTTCGAGTGATCCCTACTGAGTCTTGTTCCGAGACTCATTCCCTGCGTGTTTTCACCGTGTTTCAGGTGAGGCGCCACCTTCGGGGAGCGTGTCAGGAACGCAGCGGAAGCGTGGTGCGGGTGCCCAGAGGTAGTGCCAGAGGTCAGAGCCGGGGGATGCCCCGTGTAGCTGTACTTTTCTTTCTTGTCACTGTACTAGTCGTGGACTACTGTTGCTGTTGTTGTTATTTTATTGTGGACCATGTAAAATGTTAATTCATTTCCTGCTTAATATCATAACTGTTTAATTTCTGCAATTATTTGTGATGCTTGTGTAGTTTCCACACCATCCTTTTAACCCTTCCGAGTCTTCGGGCTCGTGGGTGGCGGTGCGAGTCTCGGGTTATCGGGCCTTCCCGGTAATCGGATTCTCGGGTCGTTACAGGGACCGTCCACCTTTAATTTGATGATTCCTGGATCAGCCGGGAAGATCTCCAACGCCTCGATCCAGATCTGTTCGAGCACTACCACAGCAGTGTCCCCCCTTACACGACGGAGTAGTCAAGTTCCAGCCGCCCCGGGAGGGTTGGTGGGGACACCGGGTCCACTACCGAGTCCACTACTAGGAGCCGACGCCGCACCGCACCGACTGTACCGAGCTTATGGCTCGGAGACTCGCTTGAAGACTCGACGTCCTGAGTACGTATCTGTACGTATGTGTGTATGTATTTTACTATGGTGGTATTTGTGTTTTAACCACCAAAATATTTTATTTTTATTTTTATTGAGTCAAAATATTATATTTTAAACCCACAAAGTCAAAAGTGGGTGGGTGGATTTTATCTTGTTAGGCCAGGGTATAAACACAATTAGGAAAGATTGAGGGTCTTGTTGTTATGATTTTTTCCCTATATAAGGAGGCCAATGTTGTGTGTTACCGTATGAATGATAAGAATTGAATGAAAGATTATTTTGTGTGTGAGAGCTCTCCCCTCTTGTATTTCCCTTCCCTCTTTCTCCTTGTGAGTTTGAGTGTCGTCCGGTGTGAGACCGTCCGGCGTGAGGCCGAGCTGCGTGAGGTAGCAAGTTATCCGTTCCCGTCCGTACCGTCAGGAGTTGCCGTCGATCCATTTCCACGTCGCCGCCACGTCACATCATCGCAGCGGCATTATCTCAGGAACCATGGGCCAGATACTATTTCCCTACCTTCATAGATTCATGTCATATGCAGGATGAACCAAAAATAGGCACTCTCGGCTTACGGAGGAGCGGTCAATTCCAGCATCCTTTTCCCTCGATCGACCACATACCCATCATCGACGATGGGGGGTACCAGGCAACGATGATCGACTCTAGACAAGTGTTTGAGACTCGCCCAAGAAGGCTCCAAAGCGCAAGATCTAGAGAAGTGTAGACGTATCAATGCGAGAAGGACTCCCCTTCGAGAGAACGAATGATAGTCTTAAAGCTCGGTTCATCTTTAGATATCCAGGTTACTCTTTCTCGGACTCTGTATTCGATCCTATCTCTCTTTCTCAGACTTTGTATTTTATCGTACTTAATTTTATATAATCAATTTTCTTGAATACTAAAAATAAAAGTGTTTGAATAATAATCAACAACAAGCGTATTAAATGAGACCAAAATGTGTGTTCATTATTTATGTGTATTAAATAAATGATTAAGAAGTGCATATCCTCTAATGTTATCTTTTCCTTATGGTGCGTTTGAGAATATGTGCGAGAAGAGGTGAACTTTGATGTAAGAGATTATGAAATATGTGGACCCCACTCTAATGATTAGAATCTACTTTCTCTTTTTAAAATCTCACCAAAAAGAATTTTTAAATTTGAGAGATAAGACATCTTATTGTTCCTATCTCTCTCTAATCTTAAAAGTTCAATTTTAAAATGAGAGATCAATTTTTTGAGTATTAATATGTTTATCTTTCACAAACAACCTTCCAATAATTAAAAGTTAATTTCATAATCTACTTCGTTAGAGTACCAAACTCGCCCTTAACCGCCGCCGCCATCTCGATACGATGCCAAACTTTCTCACATAACTCGCAACAGTTCGCTCCCATCCGCCATGTGCCGCGGACCGTCGCAACTTAAATTTTAACCATATCTTGTGACATCTCTGGCACCCAAAATTTACCGCGGCAGTGGGTGATGGTGGCATTTGGTTGTCAGAAGGGAGAGGAGTCCAATGGCGACGGCCAGTAGGGATAATGGCTTTAGGTACAGATGGATTGGAGACTCGTAAGTGATGAATATATATAATAAATTATTAAATAAATTATTAAATAAATATAATTATAAACCTTTAAAGGAAGATAATAATGTTTGTGCATGATCATATACCAGCCAAATCTTCTTTAAGTTCAACCTCGGCGACTATAATACAGGAGCCTAAAAAACTTGTTCAAATTCATGTCTTTTAACCAAGCAATTGACTTGAACTTCTCAAAACCGAGGAGCATCAAATGCAGTGAGTCACTTGAGCAGTTCTACCGGTTCAATGTCATCGGGTGGTCGAAGAATCAGCGGTCAGATTAATTAATGGGAGTTCTGACTCGGTCACCAACTTGAATGAGTTGACTCAGTCACTGCTCAGATCCATCTTTTTTAAAAAAAATCTATACATCACATTTCAGGGAAAATTAGGGAACTATGTTCGATGGGGATAGTTTTGGGAAGTGGGGACCGCACATTAATACCACCCTCTACAACCAACAAGATTCGGATCACTCATTTCTCGAGGATTGAACATGTGACTAGGTAAAAATCGATTGAGGTGAATCAAACTTGAGACCTCATGTTTCGTTGGCAAAAGTCTTCTAGATACTATCCAACCCACCTCGGGTCCTCATGTGAGAGTCACATTTGAGCAACTGATCTTTCTCATTTGGCTCATTGAGAGTTGAGACAGTCGTAGATGATTATGACTAGCGTCTGTTTGGGATAATCTAAATTGGAATTGTAGACCACCCAGAATGGGTCCAACTTCAAATCAAGCATACTGACTCCAAGTCCAGCCTAAACTTAATAAGCATGAATCCAAGTTAGTCTGGTTGGGTGGGGTCGCATATATAAATCACGATCTGTTAACTATTCTCTGTCAATCAATAGTCCGTTTTTAATTAATCTTTTCAGAAAGTTTCATCACCAATAATATATTGTTGCAATATTAGCTTTTAATGTACGTACTCTATTGATGCAAGGACATCAAAAATGAATAAAAGTCGCAGTTTATCACTGTACGAGGCTATAACCTGCAGCCAGCTGATCCAGTGTAAATTGTGTAATATCAAATTCTTCCTGGGGTACTCCGGATGCTTAAGTCTTTTTGTAACTGAAAGGTAATACGTGTAAGATGAGAAAGGAGGGAGTCCGTTTATCCCTTCATTGCGGAATAGACATGACGTGCCACCCTGACCACTATTAATTAATAGAGATTTTTCATTAAGAAGTATAGAAAGAAAAGGAACATAACATGAGAGATATAAGGGACGAGCAAGGTCCGGGGGAGGGGGAACACCCTGTCAAGGATGACAAGAGGGTCAATACAACACAACGGCGAAGCCCAAAGTAAAAGAGACAAAGGACAAGATACAACAAGAAGGGGCACGGAAAAATCATAGAGAAATATAGATATTCAAGATGAGGATCACAGTCCCAACATATACAAAGTTTCGTCGCGATCCCGATCGAAGTCGAAGGAGTTCAAGTCGTCCTATCCCGATCTGCTGAGCCTTACGCGGCAAATTAATTAACCAGACAAACAAAAGTTTTAGTGAGTCATGGGCTGGCCAGGTCCGGATATCACGCACTAATCCTTAATTAAATGTAGCTAGGAACACTATTAATTACAAATATTTTAGTGATTCTAGACTTCTAGTTATACAATGTGCATCTTTTCCCTCTACATCAATATATATGAGGTAAGATAAAGTATTAATTATTCACATCTAGATGACATTTTCCATCCATGGTTACGTGATCATGGCATTAAGATGAAAAGATTGTTTGGAGAAAATTCTTGTTGGAAGTTATTTCTGTCTATTTTTGACATCCACTTTTGATATAAGAATTATTACGTACGTTAAAATAGGTCCAACTAATTTTGGACATATATACTGGACCGGTCGACCTCTCCCGGCCCGGCCTACATTTGCATTCCCCCCCCTCCCCATGCACTCAATTTAAAACTTTAATTTAGCATTTTAATTATTGAGAGACAAACAATTACATACATAATTTTAAGGTCAAATATCCTCCCTTTAAAGTAGTTGAGTTGTGATATATATATATATATATATATATATATATGCGAGGGTCCAGAAAATATTTCCAAATAAAAAAGGGCCTTAGAAGACTTTGAATACGTATGGGTTTGAGTCAACGTTTGTAAAGAGGAGGAACTCTAGCACGGGTTCAAGATTATTACGCCAGCTGCTCATTAATTAATTTTCCTCAGTTGCTTATGGAAGGCATGTTTCAAGAAGCAACTTATGGTTCTAGAAAGTGGACAAATCAAATCATAGGGATAGACGTCTCCTCCATATATAAGTTTTTAGATTCTTACGTTTCTCTTCATTATTGCCTTCCCGGCCCAGCCCCAAAATATAACAACTCTCCTCTCATATTTAATGTATCAGTTCTATTATGTATAAATATATTTGAAAAAAAAAATATTTACACGAAATATTTCAAATTTACGAAAATCGTACGTGCATGCTTTATTTCCTTTCGAAGGTAATTCTTTTTGATTTCACTCAAGGGGTATACGTACGTACGTGTAGACAGTACTAATTATTACATGAAGATAACAATCATAATTTGAGATAGTACTCAAGGGTTAGCAACGCGCTGCGAGCGAGTACTCGATCCAGACGCCTTTACAGATATACCGACTTAAAAATTCTCGAGAAGTTGACAAGAGGCCACAACGCGCTGCGAGCGAGTATGCATATCTAGATGGAGCAGAGAAAACCTCGCTAAACGTACGCACGTACGCAGTCAGCGGTGGAAGCTAGAGAAGGCCACGTTCGGCTAGCAGGGTACGTAGGTTGTCATCTTCTGTCCGTGCATGCAGCCGAATTGGCGTACTGAAGCAAGTGCTGACTGGTGGTGTTTCTGGATGCGCCTGCCTGCCTGCCTGCCATTCTAGATGGTCCGCTGCCATGGCGTCACCCAACGAGAGCCGCAGAAAACAACAGAGCAGTCGAGGGAGAGGTACTGGGTGAGTGGGGGGCGAGAGGAGTACTGGCCGATCGGCAAGCAATTCAACAAAGTTGCTGATAGGACATTATATATATATATATAAATATATATACGTCTGCCTTTCTATTCTGTTCATACTTCTCTCCACGTACGCAACGATGGGTACATCTGCTTAATTAATTTGGTTATTGTCATGATGTTGCCATCTTATATCTGGACACGCCATATATATTATATATATATATATACACTACGCTCTTTATCATCATTTTTGTCACATTTTTTCTCTCGTCAGTAACTAATTTAGAAATCAGTACTCAGAAAAAAAAAGTGAACTTAAATTAATTTGATCCTCCCAATCTCATGATCAGTTGAATATATATATAGCTGAAACAAAAGTGGCAAAAAATGATAATGACATATATATATATATATATAGCACCATACCCTAATTAGTACTGTATCTTTAAATTTGAATTCGAAATGAAGATAACTTTGAGTTGGGAATAGCATTATCTTTTTTTTTTTGAATATGCTAAAAAAAGTCAGATATATATGTTCATTTATCCGGTACGAGGCATGCATGAAGAATATATATCTCTGATAAATATAATCAGTATTTTCTATCATTGACCACTCCCCGACGCATGCGTGCATATTAAGTGGAATATATAATGTCTCCTCCGTTGCTAAAATATTCTATTGTAATTTCCATGTAAGTGCCGTCATGTCGACGTACGCTCACGTTGTGGACAAAGTAGAACACGTAACATTAATTTTTAGAATTATCCCGAGCTGAAGTTGTCGCGGTGTCAAGACCGAATCGTTGCTTTGACATCTTTGATGTTAATTTGTTAGACCCTTTTCATTTTTTAACATGCAACTGATGAAACAAATGAAAAGAATCACTGATCATATATATATCAACCATATATATATATATATATATATTTATCATCCATATCCTTATCACATAATGTAAATTCAAGACCTATATATATATATATGATTGGGGGGAGAAAGAATTAAGATTTGGCCGGTTCAATCGAGAGCTGGTGGCGGTGTTTCCTGGACATGCAGTGTGAATCCTTGTCCTTGCACTCTGGGTCGTCAATAATTTTTCGTTAGAAAAATTAATGGCTTGGGTGCTTGGTTACACTTTTTTAATTTTTTTTCAAAATAAAACTAAATAATAAATAATTCACTTGAGAACGTTTGGTAATACCTCTTTATTTTTTAAGATAAAATCCAATCTCGTTATATGTGCCCCGAAATAAAAATATGTCCTTACATATCCTTCTGGTTGATCATGTTCGATAAGTCACTGAACCTGAAAGGTACGTACGTACTTTCAACTATAAGAGCCCAAACACACACGCAAGGAGAAAATAGTGCAGTGTGCATGCTCGAAATTAGTTCGCATCCTTAACCCTCAAGCAACTTGCTCGATGGGCAACATATATATATTTATATATATATATATATATGTATATACCTCAAGCAAGTTGCTCGTTGATTGCATTGGCTTTAACCACAATATTTTGTCCGGTTATTATTTCACATGCCGATCCAGCAAAACCTGATGTCAATTTGTCGGGACTGGCAGCTGTATGATTAATTAATTGGAGTAGTTTTGAAGAGAGATTGGGGTTAATAATTAGTACTGTACATGTAAATCACTAGGAATATATACCATATTATTTTGGAATTTTTGTATATAAACTATCGTTAGATAACAAGTTACAGTTTTATCATTCTTACTTTTCTATTTGCACACGCACCATGGACTAAAAATATCTATATGCACAAAAAAATCATACAACCGTTTTTTTTTTAAAAGCCACTTAAAAACAGTGTAATAAAACCATTCGGTGACCGTTTTTCGTAATATTGATATTTTTAATATATAGTATGTGTGCAAATATAAATACAATAATGATATATCTGTAACTTTTATTTTAACAGTACGCAGTTTATACGCAAAAATTCCTATAATTTTCTGATTGTCTGCCAAATCATAAGATTTGTCCGTAGTTCGGCAGGACGTACAGTGATCACTCTCCAAGCTCGATTCGGATATTGGCAATTTTTTTCTCATAGGAGTAGTTGTGATCTAATTAATTGAGTTGTTAAGCAAGAATATTCGCACATGTCGAGGCATGTACTGTTGATGAAGGATATTCTACTTCTCCGGAGCTGGTTGGCCTCGACTGAATCACACATTGAAAATGCTATTGGCTAAGGCGTCTGTGATTAAGTGTTTGGTTAGTCCAAATTGGGGGTCATTAGCGGGAGATGGGTGATGGGAACCCAACAAAGAAACATCCATCAATCATTGTGAAAGACGTGAGGACAATTAACTGCGAACAAGTTTTGGAATGAGTTTGAACAAAAACAACACAAGAATGTAAATTTATACACGCATGGGAACATTTCAATTCAAAGTTAACTCATTTTGATTCGACGGAAACGGATTTAGATTATCGAGTTAAAAGTGAGTAAATTCGGATTAACTCGGGTTAACCTATTCCACCTCCACAAGTGAGTTTAAGTTAATCCGATGCACAACCAAATAAATAAGAATAAAAGTGGGTTAACATTAGCCCAATTAATTTAATCTGAGTTAAAGTTAATCCTCAACCAAAGTGGGCCCCGAAGAGTGTGTGCTTTCCCATGTTCAATCCTATATCTTACATTTTTCAAAAAAATAGAGATAGCATCATATCATATTCGTATTTTATTTTTTGGATTTCTACTAATAAGTTTTCACAATCTTAACTAATTACGTATTAGTCTCCAAGTTCTTGAAGCGTCCATATAAGTCTTAACTAATTATATATTAGTCTCCAAGTTCTTGAAGCATCCATATAAGTCCCTATAATCTTTTAACTCTTATAAAAAAGTCCATGTCGTTGGCCTCTATTAGAAAAAAGAAATATTTCATAGAATATTTCATCTTGAATGTGACGACGGACCACTACGCCGGCGTCCTTTGCAGGTGCACCATGAACCACTACGTCGGCGTCTCCTCCCTTGAGAAAACCCTAGCAACCTGATGGAGAGGCCCCCACCAACGTAGGCCAATGACCTAGATGTCCCGAGCACCATCGTGGGAGGTCCGACAACCGGCTGGCAACCTCCCTAGTACGTAGACTGGTGCCCCCCCCCCCCCGCGCACATCCCTTCGGTGAGGTGGGCACTTTACAAACACCCCGCTAGACGCTACTCCTGTCCCCCTCTCCCCCCTTCGACGCCTCCACCACCGTTTGCAACCCCCCCCCCTCCACCACCAAACTCCCCTACTATCTCCCTCCGGCACCCTATGCCGTTTGCAAGCACCCCACCACCCCTCCCTTCACCCCCATCCCTCCAGTACCCTAGGACCACTGCAAAAACCTCGTCAGACGCCGCTCTCGACCCCCTCTCCCCCCCTGTGGTGCTTCTACCGCCATCTACAACCCTCCTCCCCCACCGTCAGACACCCTAGCTTGCTCTCCCCCTCCGGTGCCTTGGGCGGTCTGCAAACACCCCGCCACCCCCCCTCAGCCCCCATCCTTCCGGTGCCATGGTCGCTCTGTAAACACCCCGTCGGATGCCACTCCTGGCCCCCTCTCACACCCTTTGGTGCCTTCACCGCCATTTTCAACCCCCCTCCCCCACCGCTAGACGCCCCAATTCAACTCTCTCCTTCCGGCACCCTAGGTAGTTTGCAAACACCCTACAACCCACCTCATACCCATCCCTCCAGCGCCTTGGGCGCTCTGCAAACACCCCGCTGGACCCTGTTCCTAGCCCCCTCTCCCCCTCCTGCCATCTGCAACCCCGTATGGGAGATTTAAATATATATATATATATAATGATGATGGGAATTTAGTATTTAAATCATATTTATTGGACATTTGATATGTGTTTGGGTTAATTTATTTATTATTCCATATGCGCAGGCATACCGTCACAAGGTGACAACCTGTTCTGACTCTAAGGATGCAAGGGCTTGAAGTCTCATATATATATATGTGGCATCTGACTGATCAGATGATAAGGGATATTGAGTCGAAATCAAAATTTGCCATATCATAAAAGTTACAGCGTTAATTACATCTCTCCGAAAAGAGAGAATCCTTGATTAATCGTTAGGAAGAAGGGCCCGATGGCCTGAAATCTTTTTTTTTAAAATTACTTGTAATAGGAAACATACGTTATTTGTTGCGGACTCTTTTGAATTAGCAAAGAAAATTCACATTATTTAGAGAATTAGTATTATTCTAAATAATACTAATTTATTTCTCTTTTCTTTATTCAGTTTGATCTTTCTTATAATTTGGTGCACTTTAACAAATTTAGTCATGAGTAACATCATCAGCGTGCGCTTGTCCTCATGTTGGAGATGTGTATTGATATATGACTATTATATTGAAATGGATCATTAAACACAACGTCAACCTCTAAGATGATGTCTTTTCACTATTTCACCCACTCACTAGGTTTCAGTCATGATTCGAACAGCAATATATTTAAAAGAATAAATCACACGCAATCATTCAAATGAAGTCTATCAAGAATCTTTTAAGTCCATAATTCTGACAAAATTTTGACAGTATCTCTCCCTGATCCGGGACATGTCGGGTGTGATGTCGCAGGTGATTATCTATATAAATTCGAGATGGTCTCTTAATCATTCAAGTGTGTACAAAACGGCAACACTCGTAATCGTCCGTGACATCGTATCCTTGAGAGCTAGTCTACTAGAGGATCTGAATCACCTGAGAACTCTAAGCAGAGCTAAAATGTGTGCTTTTCAAGTACACCTCTGCTATTCGACCCACCAATTTTATCATAAACCGTGTATTGGAATCCAAGAATGGGCAGGTCGGCCATGGAGACATCGGGGTCGTGAACTGAAATGTGAATCTAGACAACAAGAATCTAACAGTGGTCAGTGAGAAATCTTTCTACAATTTTATTTTGGGACCAATATGTACCGAGAGCGTAACATTGACATTAACGGCCCTTCGGTATGAATTCAATAGGAACTTAGACCCATTTAACATTTTTGAAACCTGACTTTCGAGGAGGATTTGTGTAGGGGAGTGGCTAGGCGCCAGAGCATGCAGCGGAAACTGGGGAAGAAACGGCCATAACTTGACCAAATATTGAACTCATCCAGAGTTCGGACCTCGGTCACAGCATGGACAGGCCCAAGGACAGCAGTCACCCTCACAGCAGGTCAGATTTCTGATTCTAAAATCACCCTATTTGCTGGGCCAAAATAGGTAGCCACACTTTCAACTCTCCCCTCTCCTCCTCTCTGACTGATGTCCACCTCCAACTCCAAGTAAACAACCATCAGCACTCACCTACCCTACCCTACCCTCTCTGGCTCTCCCCTCATCCCTTGACGACCTCCTCGCCGGTCGTCGTCCACCTCTTGACCTCCACGGCTCCACCTCCACATATCTTCGAGGTTGCAAGTAGCTCCCTTGCATCACAGATTCACAAAGAGATAGTATCTCTGAATTTTCTTGATTTTATTTGCATATTAGTTTCATTTGAAATGATTGAGTATCATCCGGGGTAAATGCTTGATGGATATTGGGCCTTGGTTGGTTCTAGCACATGATTTTTGTATCAGATAACAGATAAAATATCTGCTATCAAGCACAAAAAAATTGATCTTTTGGCAAAGCCCTAGCTAGAAATCATCTCTCCATTTTGCTGGGTGATGGAACTCGTTCATACTTACCACTGTTAGGCCCAGGGATTTGATATCCATGACAGATTAATCGTTATCCCATATCAACTTCCCGTCCGATCAAGTATTTGATCATTTGATATCTATGTTCATTTATGGTTCGAATCGAATCATACCTGCGGATTAATTTGATTTGATTTGATTTGATTTTAAAATAAATCGATTTGATTCGGTTAAAGTTAAACTCTTAATTATCTGATTTAATTTTGTTCAAGAAAAATTCTCTTCAAACCACGTCAAAACAAACTGTGTCCAAAGATGGGGTCTACTAGTCTTGCTACGTTCTCCATCATTTAAAAAAAAAAAGAATGCTAAGATGAATAACTCTAAAATAGAGATACATGATCACATGGCCCCCTTAAGTCTGTAGGTTCTTATTGAGGACATCTTCCCAGAAGAAAATAACTTCCAGAGAACTTGACAATCGATCATGTCTCTCTCTTCTCTGGCAGTTTGAGAAATTTAACTTTGTTCCCATTGGGAAAAAATATGTTGTTGAAATATTCAACACATAACCAGCCTCTCCTGCGTGTTATTATCAAATTGAAGTTCATGTTGGAGATCTAGTAGTGCCTCCGAGACTTTGAATGTTCTTATGTCAATAAGAAAAGAGTCTACATCTGCAAGCAAGATATTTAGTCGTCCCTAGCTATAAATATCCATATATCTAGAAACTTTCTGTGACATATGGCCACATGATATGCAATACAAATGGTCCACCACTCCCAGGCTTTTCCTTCCAGCCCTCTTATTAATGCATGCAAATACACAATCTGATATCGAGACTTTGTTTAGTTTTTGACCTCTTAGGTCTCTTTTGGTTTTGAGATTCTCGGGCTATTTGTTATTCTCCACCTCCTACTTGGGTGCCGTCCCTACTCACGTACTCCTCTATGTTCTTACCGTTTTCATTAATAAAAAATCGTTTGTCTGGTGGCCGGGATGTCACGTCCTGTCCCTTCCTGTCACGCCCCGATGCGGAATCTCGGGACGTACGGTTAGAGGCAAGCGAGCAATATATAATTCCGAACCATTGCAATCCATTGTACTAAAGGTTGGAAAAGTAATAATCAGAGTTTTATTGAAATAAGGTTGAGTACACTGGGTAGAACAACTACAACCAAATAATAAGTAAAATGCTAGAACAATCTCTCACTAATGCTAAGGGTACAAACTGACTCAATAAACTAAAACTATCTCTCGATATCACTCCAGTCCATCCCCGACAAGTTCGTCACCTGGAAAGAGGGGAAACAGTTGGAGTGAGCTAAACACGCTCAGTAGATAACCACAAACAGGTTTAAGTAATTAACTATTGATTTCCAATTTATATGAAATACAGTAAATAAAGAATGACGATAGAATATCTTGCAAGGTCAAGAAATATAGCAATTTATCAAGTAGTGAACAAGTAAAGTACAATAGAGAATTTGGCCAGCAATATGTTACACATGTAACCAAGTAAATACACACGAGTCGAGTATCAAGAGTTTGTCATAGACGTAACAAGTCAAGTCAAGTATTCGGGTGCAATACCTCACCCTTGTCATAAACATCCCAATGGGCTCAATATCTTTTCGGGCGCTCTCCCCAGGACCAGACTGGGCCCTTATGATGCGTCGGCATTTCATTTCAATTGGATCACCGATCCCCCGTCTAGACATAGTCAATTATGGCCAATATAATCAGATGAATTTCTGTCGGGTATAAGATGTAAAGGACGACACTTGTCTCCTCTGATTCAAGAGTATAAACACGACGAAAACCCAAAACAAGGTAGTCGTACGGCGAACACCGGGCCGTACTCTCATGAGTAACGAGTCACGGGGTCAAGAATGAATGGTTGACAGTAAGCCGTTCGAGAGAGAGAAGTAAGTTCTGAAGAACGAATATACGAACCACTCGGGTCGTATTTTTAAGAAATACGGTTCAAGAGAATCCGTATTAAGTATAACGATAATATCTAATTATAAGATAATTTATGCAAAGTAGTTACCGGGTTGCCAATAACAATTAAACCAACTAATTTCAGTTTAATGTCCATTGGTCAATTCCGGGCTCAAATATGACCGAAGGTTATCCAAGGGTAATCGGTCAATTTATCAAGTTAAAACGATAGTTATGATGTAACCGTAATTTACCACGGTAAAAATGTCTCACGGTAAAAAAATGTGAAGTTTACCGGATAGAGTGTCCGGTTAATTGGCCAAAGACTTGCCATAAGTCGGCCAGTAATATTTTGATTTACAGTAATTTACAGAAATTACCTATGGTAATTAACCAATTTATCCAAAGTTACAAGTGAATTACAATAGTTTCCACTTTAAACAATTTATCAAAATAGATATTGCAAATAACAGAAATTTACTCATGTCATTATCTGTTATTTATATGGATTGTCAAATTTTACTAATTAACATTTCTAATAGGTCAAAATAGTAAAAATCAGGTTTTCTGGAAGTTAAACGGATGACAGTGGGCCGTTAAACCTACTGGCTGTAAAACGGTTATCTATGGGCCGTTTTAAGGGTAAAAGGATACTACGGTTATAGTGGGGCCGTGTATCATGTAAAGCGGTCGTTTTCTAACCGTGTATATAAAATACGATAAAATGATAATACTACTAATTTCATTCAAAAGCGGTCTCTGGTTGACCGTTATTCATGTGAAATGGTTAAAATTGGGCCGCTTAAAGCAATTAAGGCGGTCAGTTCTAAGCCGTCTAAGAGATAAGCGGTCCGGTTAGAACCGTCTTTCTTTGTAACACGGGAACAGCGAAAACAGAAGTATAATCCGGCAATGAGGGCTTCAATTCATGGGTTTAAGCATGGAAAATCATGAAACTAACATGATGCCATATCATTCCTTTTATTGAATTCAAGTTTGTGCCATGGTTACCTACCTTAACCGATGAAAATAAGAGAAAGCTTAGGGAAGAAGATGAATAGTGGTCTTGCAAAGCTTCACAGCAGCAAGACAGCAGCAAGAAATCCTTAAGTTGCTTAAGAGGAATGCTTAGGAATGCTTCCTCTATTTATAGGTTTGTAGAGAAGTGTTTAAACTTCTCACACGGGCTGGTCAGAGCCGCAATTCCCTTGGCAGTGTTGAAGACGTGTTTATGCCAACCCAAACACGGTTTCACGTGTTCCACAAGGTAAGGTTACCCTTAATCTAAGCCTAATCCCATAGATTAAGCCATTGTTAACTAAAACCTTCATTTAATGTCACTAAACGATTTTTAATGAAATTGACCCAGAAGACAAAATTGCTAATCAAGACGTGATCTTTCAGATTATGATTTTTATGGAATTTTATCACGAGGTTTAATGTTAATCTCCCAATCTTAAGATTAAAATAATAATTTAACCCAATGTTCAACGGTTTAGTCGATAGAGAGAGTTTTTGATTTTTACCGATGAAACTCCAGAAGACAAAGTTGCTAAGAAAAATACTCTCTATCAGATGTGATTTTTGCAGATTTTTCCAAGGTAGTTATATTTTCGGGTGAATAGTGTTTTCCGCGTTTTTAAGTCAGGCTTAAATCACTGATTAAGCCATGTAAATGATTTTATTAGGGTCAGGTACAGGAGATCAAAGTGTTTATCATGGTGTTTACTAATTAACTATCATTTTTCAGAATATTTACACGATAGTCAAAAACATTTACTATTTACTATTTACCTCAGTCACTATTCAACATTTACTATTTACGAAATTTAATATTTGTACAGAAACTCGGGGTCTTACACCCTCCCCCACTTAAAGAATTTGGTCCTCCAAATTCACTGGACCAAAATACAGTAAAGGAAAGATAGCTCACCTAGAATAGGTCGGGATAACGCTTCCGTATAGCGTCCTCGAATTCCCATGTAACTTCTTCTATTCCACGCCGACTCCATTGGATTTTGACCATCGGTATGGAACGATTTCGAAGTTGTTGCTCCTTTCGATCCAGAATTTTCACTGGTCTTTCTTCATAGGATAGATCCTTTTTAAATTCAAAGTCCACATGTTGAATGATGTGACTAGGGTCGTACACGTATTTCCGAAGCATAGATACATGGAATACGTTATGTACACCAGATAATTGAGGAGGTAAGGCCAATCTATAAGCGACTTCACCCACTCGATCAAGGATCTCAAATGGACCAATATACCTTGGGCTTAACTTGCCATAAATACCAAATCGACGAATACCTCTTGAAGGAGATACTTTTAAGAACACATGCTCGCCAATTTGAAATTCAAATCTCTTCTCCTATTATCAGCATAACTCTTTTGCCTTGATTGAGCCACAAGTAACCGGTCTCGGATAATACGAATATTTTGTGATGACTCCGAGATAAGATCCGGTCCAAGCCATTGCTTCTCGCCAACCTCATCCCAACATAATGGAGAACGACAGCTCCTTCCATACAAAGCCTCGAAAGGTGTCATCTGTATGCTGGCTTGATAACTATTGTTGTAGGCGAATTCTATTAATGCTAAATGATCGCTCCAACTTCCACCGAAGTCGATCATACAAGCTCTCAACATATCTTCCACTATTTGATTAGTTCTCTCGGTCTGTCCATCTGTTTGCGGATGAAATGCAGTGCTAAAATTCAGACGGGTACCAAGAGATTCTTGCAATCCCTTCCAGAAATGAGATGTAAATCTCGGGTCTCGGTCAGACACAATGCTGACTGGAATACCATGAAGTCTAACCACTTCCTTCAGATATAATGCTGCTAGCACATCAACTGTCCACTTGGACTTAATGGATAGGAAATGGGCTGACTTAGTCAGTCGATCCACGATTACCCATATTGCATCATGACCACTTCGAGTCTTAGGAAGACTCATAATAAAATCCATGCCAATACTCTCCCACTTCCATTGGGGAATGTCAAGTGGTTTCAATTTACCTGCCGGTCTGAAATGCTCGGTCTTTACTTGTTGACAAAGCAGACATCTACTCACAAAATCTGTAATTTCCCTTTTCATGTTCGGCCACCAAAGTGTCCTTTTCAAATCTTTGAACATCTTAGTGCCTCCCGGATGGATAGTATATCGAGATCTATGTGCTTCTTCAAGAATCCGATTCTTTATATTACCCTCATCCGGTACACAAGTTCGACCTTGAAATACTAATCTTCCATCATCGGCTATCGAGAATTCAGGTCTGCTACTCAGGCTTTCCTTAATCTCGACTAGCTCGGGATCAATATCTTGCAATAACTTGATTTCTACCAATAATTCGGGCTTAAGTTGCAACTGGGAAATCAATATCCGATCATTATCAATATTGATATCCAGACTAGCCATTTGCTCCAGTAATTTCCATTCTTGTAACATAAGACTAGATATCTTAGCCACAGGTTTCCGACTTAAAGCGTCAGCAACCACATTGCCTTTGCCCGGGTGATACTTAATAGAAAAGTCGAAATCCTTTATATACTCCAACCATCTCCTTTGTCTCATGTTCAATTCCTTTTGAGAAAATAAGTATTTCAGACTTTTGTGATCCGAAAATACAGTGAATGTTTCACCATATAAGTAGTGCCTCCAAATCTTCAAAGCAAATACCACGGCTGCCAATTCCAAATCATGAACTGGATAATTAACTTCATGCTTTCTTAGCTGCCTAGAAGAATAGGCAATCACCTTGCCGTGCTGCATAAGCACACAGCCTAAGCCAATACCAGAAGCATCAGTGTAAACCACAAAACCGCCCTCACCAGAAGGTAAGGTCAAAATAGGAGCAGTAGTCAAACAATCCTTCAGAGTTTGGAAACTCCGTTGGCATTCAGTTGACCACTCAAACTTGATCTCCTTGCGGGTTAATTTTGTCAGAGGTACCGCAATCTTAGAGAAATCTTGAATGAACCTTCGATAATAACCAGCCAGGCCAAGAAAACTCCTTACTTCAGTAACATTAGTAGGTTGTTCCCAATTCTTTACCGCTTCCACTTTAGATGGATCCACAGAAATTCCATCCTTAGTAATAATATGTCCTAGAAAGGACACCTCACTTAGCCAAAATTCACACTTGCTGAACTTGGCATATAATTGGTGATCTCTCAATAATTGCAAAGCCATCCTCAGATGCTCGGCATGTTCTTTTTCACTCTTGAATATATCAAAATATCATCTATGAATACCACAACCCATTGATCAAGGTAGGGTCGGAACACACTGTTCATTAACTGCATGAAAGCTGCCGGTGCATTCGTTAACCCAAAAGGCATAACGACAAACTCATAATGACCATACCGGCTACGGAAAGCTGATTTATAAATATCCTCTTCTTTAATCCGTAACTGGTGATATCCAGATCGAAGTTCGATCTTAGAAAAATAAGAAGCTCCAGTAATCTGGTCAAATAACTCATCAATCCTTGGCAAAGGATACTTGTTCTTGACAGTCAACTGGTTGAGTTGCCGATAATCGATGCATAATCTCATCGAACCATCTTTCTTCCGAACAAACAATACAGGAGCTCCCCAAGGGGAAACACTCGGGCGAATAAAACCCTTCTCGAGTAATTCCAACAATTGCTGCTTCGATTCCCGCAATTCCGCATGAGACATTCGATAAGGGGCTCTAGAAATAGGAGACGATCCAGGAATAAGATCAATAGAAAATGTAACTTCACGCTGAGGCGGAAGTCCTGGTAACTCCTCTGGAAATACGTCCGGAAATTCTCGGACAATAGCAATATCCTTAATCTCGATCTGCTGTTCAGGGGATGTAGACACGCCATTTCTGACGTTACAATGAGTAAATCCCATATTGTACCGTAATGCCCTGAAGTGGCTTACATTTTATTTTATTTGAGTGATTTCCGTAATTGTGGCTAAATTACATTTATTTGGTAAGAGGGAGAAAATTAAAATATGGTACATATAAAATAAATAAAAAGAGAAAAAAATAAAATTCCAAAAAAAATGTGTGTAGTTGTGTTTACGTAAACATAATATAATTGATTTTCTTTAATAAATTTATTTTCATAAAATATAAATATATATATATAAGTGTTTAGTATATACATAATATATTTATTAAAAACCAAAAATATATATATATAACCATAAATAATATATATATAAAAAGAATCAATAAAAGAATCAATAAAAGAAACAAAACAAATAAAAACAAACAAGCATAACAAAATAAAATAAAAGATAATTAGAAATAATATTCTCTATCCCATCTTTCCCTCTAAGTCCCTTTCTATTTTCTATTTCCTTCCCTCTCTCTCATGTAATCCCCTCCTCTCCGTCTCTTTCCTTCCCTCTCACCTCACTGCACACACCCTTCTTCCTCACGGCACACACCCATGCACACTAACCCTCATCCCTCACTCATTCCCTCCGCTCACACATCCGACCGACCTCCACCCTCACTCCATCTCTCTTTGAACTTCACACCTTTCCACCGTCCCCCACTTCTCCTCTGGCCATCTCCCTCTCCCTGCATGTACACCCAGCCACTGCCACCTCCTCAACCCTCTCCTAACTCCCTCTCTTTCTCTCTTCAGCCGCAACCACCTCCCTGCTACACCACACTCCCCCTCTCCATCTTTCATTCTCTACACACCGCCCCTCACACAGCCGCAACCACCTCCCTGCTACACCACACTCCCCCTCTCCATTTTTCATTCTCTACACACCGCCCCTCACACAGCCCCAACTCCCAGCCACTCCCCACGTCCGCGAGCTCCATCTCCCCCTGCCGGAGCACCTCCGCCACCATCTCCACGTCCGTGACCACCGCCAGCCATCACATCCACGTCGCCGGCTAAGCCTCCACGTCACCCACGGCAGCCACCTTCACCTTCCACCACAGCCGCGTCTAACACCGGAAAACCCACACCACCGTTCCACCTCTCTCCGGCCAACACTCACCGTCGTGACCACTACATCGACCTCCACTCCCCGCCGTGTTCACCGTCTGTCTTCACCTTCCTCCCCTACATCGCAGCTAGCTCACCCGCCCACAGATCATCGCAACCACCGGATGACCCTCGCCCCCGGATGCCCACGGCAGCCCTTCCTCACGTCCGATCCCATCTCACCTCCGAGCTACCTCCACCGACGCAGCACCCTCCACCATGCATGCATCGTAACCTCCCCGCGAGCACGCCGTGAAGCTCCCACCTCGCCGCGAGTTACATCCGCCGCCGTCGAGCTCGTTCACGTCGACCACCGCTGCTGTCATCTTCAGTCGCGGCCATTCTCAGTCCGTTCCACCACGACCGCCGGCCTCCCCGTTGCAAGCCCGACCGTCGTCTGTTAACACCACCGTCTGCGGGACGCCCACGTCTGCACCGGCCGCGCCCGGGAGTCCACTCGCCTGCACCGGCCGCCATCCGTCCACCTCCGCCACGTCCACGCCCGAAGCCCCCACCTGCACCGCCGCCCCGGCCGTCTTCCCTCCACACCGACGCCGCCCGTCGACGGCGCGCCTGCCGTCGGTGTCGCGCTGCTGCCTCCACCACGCCCACGCCGCCGGCCAACTCCACGGCGTTCTCTGCCGCGGCCACCTCTCCGCCGCGACCGCCCCCGGGCTCCCTCTCTCTCCTCCCCCTCGCCAGATCTCTCTCTCCCCGCCGCGATCTCTCTTCCTCTCTCTTTCTCTCTCCCCCTCGCGGCTCTCTATCTCTCTCTCTCTCAGTTTTTCTCCCTGCGCCCCCCCCTCTCTTCTCTCTTTCTCCCTCTCTCCCGTTTCTTCTCCCTCTCTTCATCCCGCCGATCTCTTTCCCTGCCTCTCTTCTCTCCTCTGTCTCTCCCATCTCTCTCTTCTCTGCACTCCCTCTCTCTCCCTCTCGTCTGTCTCTCTCTCTCTCCCCCCGTCTCTCTCTTTCCCGCCTGCATCTCCCTCTCTCATCTCTCTTCCTCTCACCGCGCCCCCCCTCTCTCTCTCTTCTCTCTCTCGATCTCTCCCTCCTCTCTCCGTCTCACTTACTCTCTCTCTCTCTTTTTTTTAATTTTTTTATTCTCTCTTCTCTTCTCTCTTCCTCACCTTCTCACTCCCCCTCTCTCTCTCTCTCTCTCTCGTCCCCACCTCTCTCATCCTTTTCTCTTTTCTTTATTTTTTATTACCCTCTCTCACTCTCTTTTTAAATCTCTCTCCTTTCTTCTTTTCTTTATTTTTTTTATCATCTCTCTCTCTTCCTCTCATATACATATACTATATATATATATATTATATATATGTTATATATATATATCTTTAATATATATCTTATATATATCTCTTATGTACATATATATATCACATATATAGACATTAAAGTACAAAAAAAAAGCCTAAAAAAAGAGCTCCCTTCCTCTCTCTCTCTTGACTTCTCTTTCTTTTTCTAACCCTCTTCTACCTTTCGTACATCATTAGTTTTTTTTATTATTTGCTTATTTACTTATATTTTTAATCATCTTCTCTCACTTTACATATATATATATATATATATATATATATATTCTTACCTTATACATATATATGTGTGTTTGTGTTCTCCATTTAAACAGTTTCTGAAGTCCACTCTGGAGCTCTTTGGTCGCGTTGTGCTCGTGCCGTTGAGGGCTTTCTCAAAGCTCGTTGCCGGTCTCCCTCGATAAGCTTTTCTCCCCTCTCTTATTTTATCTTAGTCAATCAATCATGTTCCATGCATCATTTAGCATATGTGCATGCCTTTCTCTCCGAGAGGGCCTAGCTGGTGAGTGTCTTTGTGTTTGTGCATTTCATCATGTCATTCTCCCACCCTTTTAGTTCTAAAGGGGTTTTAAACACACCAACCAGGTACGTGTTCGTTTATGTCATTTACCGTTTTATTATCTAAGGATTGGTACTACACCCCCGTCATCCTCATTTAGTTATTTTCTCTGTTTGTTCTTTGTGTAAGGGGTAACCAGTTAAAGGCCCTCTTCTTCGGCCTGTCGAAAGAAGAGGAAGTTGGAGCCCGCATAATCTCGTGTCGAAGGCGAAAGCGATCAATTCACTCGGGACCCTCGGTCCCTGGCGATCACAACCCTCTTAACGCGCGCTCCATTTTGATCATCTATGTTTTAATAACACCCGCGGAGAGTTACTTCCCGCAGCGGTTGCTCTTGTGTTTTGTCCTCACCCGCGCGGAGGATTATTCCCCGCGGCGGTTTCTGTCGTTTACTTTCTGTACATCTAACCCCTAACTGGCAGCGGTGGGTCACCTCCCATTACCGTTTTACTTTTCACACTTTTATTTCTGTATATCTAATTCCTAACTGGTGCGGTGGGTCACCTCCCGTGACCATTTCTATTTTAGTGTTTTATTTTCTGCACTTTACTCTCTAACCCCTAACTATTTAATTTCAGCATTCCCCCATCATCGCTTTAAAAACCCCGTGGAGATCAACATCTCGCGGCGGTTTATTTGATCCCTCTTCTTTTCTTGTCACATATATTTATATTATAGTAAAGACCCCGCAGAGGCCACAGTCTCGTGGTGGTTTATATATATATATATATATATATTATTTATATTATTTATGTCACATTAAGACCCCTCAGAGGCCACGGTCTCGTGGTGGTTTATATATATATATATATATATATATATATATATATATATATATATATATATATATATATATATTTATTATTTATACTATTTATGTCGCGTTAAAAACCCCGCAGAGGCCACAGTCTCGTGGTGGTTTCTATGTATTTATATACTTATACTTATTATTTATGTCATAGTAAATACCCCTCAGAGGCCATAGTCTCGTGGTGGTTTATATATTTATATACTTATATTTATTATCTATGTCACAATAAAAATCCCGCAGAGGCCACAGTCTCGTGGTGGTCTGTATATATATTTATATTTATTATTTATGATACATTAAAAATCCCGCAGAGGCCAATGTCTCGTGGTGGTTTATATATATACTTATATATATTATTTATATCGCATTAAAAATCCCGTAAGGCCAATGTCTCACGGTGATTTCTATATATACATCTATTAATTACTGCTCATATTGCTATATTCCTGTTAAAACCCCGTAAAGACCAATGTCCTGCGGTGGTGTGCTTTTATTTATATTGTTCTTGTAACTGTTCGGGGAGTGATATATCGTTACAATTTCCGAGTCTACGTGTCTTCCCGTCTGTCAAATTCTATCACGTAGAGTCCCAAGACTCGAATTCGGTATCTGAAAAGCTGCTCTCGGAACGGTAGGTCACGCCTACTGGGAAGGGGTTCAGTTTGCGTGAGAGGGTCTTCAGACCCCTATCTCCGCCACGTACCGGAGTTCGGTTAGTTCAAATTCTCCATGTCTCCATTGTTGTCTTATTTGTAGGTCGTACTTGTCCACCGTTTTTCCATACCCCCATAGCGCGCGTTTCCCATTATTTTGTCCCCATTTCTTTCACCATTTATCACTCAGAGAGGGAGAAACCCCATCTCTCTCTCAGTCTACCACGTGACGCGTTCACATCTCTGGCGATCACGGTGGGACCTGCTTTTTGCTTTTCTGGTTACCCACAAGCTTTCGGCACCCACGTGTGCCCCTCCTTTTGACACCCACGTGTGTCCCTCCTTTCGGCACCCACGTGTGCCCTTCCTTATTGCGCCCCCGTGCGCTCACTCCCCTCGTGCACCTCGTGCACTCCCCCGGTCCTTTGTGGTTAGTTGAGAAAGTTAACGTTGTTTCGTGCACCACGTACATTTCCCCTCCGCTATTCGGCACCCCACGTGTGCCCTCCCTCCATTCGGCACCCACGTGTGCCCCTACCAATCAGCACCCACGTGTGCCCCTCCATTTAGCACCCACGTGCACTCCCCACTATTCGGCACTCACGTGTGCCCCTCCATTTGGCACCCACGTGTGCCCTCCCCATTTAGCACCCACGTGCGCTCTCCTCTACTCGGCACCCGCGTGTGCCCCCTCCATTTAGCACCCACGTGTGCTCTCTTCTGTTTAGCACCCACGTGTGCCCCTTTTTTATTGCACCCACGTGCGCTACGTCATTCCCCTCGTGCACTACGTGCACCCTTAAAGCCCCTTTCTCTTGTTCCAAGTGATCTACGTGTCTCGGAAAGAGGAACGGTTGTATCCTACTCCATCTGTTTACTGCTTTTATATCTCTGTTATATCATTGTGACTATCTCTGTTCTATTTGTGTGTTTATCTCTGGTATTTGTGTGTTATACATCTTTTATTCAGCACTGCATTTCATGCATTTACCCATTTTCTTTTCTTTCTTTTACTTATTTAAGGATTAACCTCTCTCGGTGAAGGAAGGACTCTCCGTCGGGAATTCCTCTCGACGGACTAGGATCTCCTCCATTGAGACCTCCGTAAGTCCCCGACAGCGAAGGATTCCCTCTTCGTTCACTGGGCTGGTTGTACCACTGAGTACCCCGGAGTTAGTTACCTATTCGTGGTGAGACGAGTGCCCCTAGCTGACACGGCGGTAAAACAAAGTGCAACTAGGGTCCCTCCTACTAAGTGTGAATTTTATATTTGTTAAAATCAAAAAAAAAGAGAAAAAGAAAAATCAAAAAAATTAAGTAAATCAAAACACAAAAAAGGGGTTAAAATAAAAATAAAAAAATGGCGTAAGATCATCCACTTGTCTGTTAATCTCTGATACTTGTTTGCTAGTGTATGCATTTACGTTCTGGTAAAATTACAGGAATGGCTCACGACTCTTCCGAAGAGAATCAATTAGGTCGTGGTCAGTCAGCTGACCCACGGGTCCACGCGATGGACTCAGGCCCCTCCCGCGACACCTCACAAGAGGTCCCCGTTGTTCCACGGGAGGTAGCTCCACCCCAGGATATCTTTTCCCTTTTGGGTGTCCTCACTAGTACACAGCTCAGCCCTGAGCAACTTCTGGCCTTTCAGGCCATTTTAAAGGGGAAGTCTGTTTCTCCCCCTCCTCAGGAGTCAACTCCGGCTCCCACGTCCTACCAACAGCCGCTCCAGGCTACTACATCTCCATCACATGTATATGTCGCTCCTTCTTCTTCACTTCAAGGACAGGCGAGCCAACAGCCCGCCTCTCACCAATTCCCCCCTCTACAGTCTCAAACCCCTGCCATCCCTCATACGGTACCCCAAGCGGGTCCGTCCACTGGTGGGCCACCATACCCATCTGGCTCAGGGTTCCCTTCTCATGTCCCTATAAGGCCTTCTCAGCCTCAATGGCAGGCCCCACTTTCACCTGCCGAGGAGCTCACTCAGTCCCTCCTCAACAAATACACTGAAATGAACGAGGAGTTCCGAAATTTCAAGAAAGAGGCACATGGGAAGTATGTCCCTGACATTTCCCTGCCAAATCTCCCCATATTTCATCTTCCTCCCTCCGAAATGCCTACATATCGTAGGTATAACGGCACAGGAAATCCCCTATATTCACATCAAGGATTTTATGTATGAATCTTCCTCATGGCAGAATGATCCAAAATCCCTGGCTTACCTTTTTCGGAAATCATTGGATGGTCCCGCCCTAGAATGGTTCTATTCCCTAGAGCCGAGTGAGGCTGGAGATTTTGAAATTGTCAAAGCCAAATTCATACAGAAGTATCGGGATAGGGTCGGTCCCTCTCTTTCTATCACCGATCTAGTTGCTGAGAAAATGAGGTCAGATGAAGATTTTGTCCAGTATGCTGATAGGTGGAGGTCTCTGGCCGATAAAATAAAGGATACCCTTTCAGAACCCGAGCAAGTCAAGATGATTGTGTCTAATGCAACCCCGCAGTTTAGACACATTTTAGCCATGAATAAGCTTACCACGATGGAGGAACTTTATGAGAGGGCTCGGTATATCCAGACCCAATTAAAAGATTCTCCCATCATGCACATGTTTGAACCTCCAAAGCCAAGGGTGTTTAAGAAGACGGGCACTGGTGTCCAAGGAGGAACAACTGAGGGAGTCGTCATAAATGAGCAAGTGAGTGTGCTTGGCAGCCCCAACCAACCAGTTAACCCAAGGCCTCCTCAGGTTTCACGACCTCCCTTTCAACAGGGTCCACCTCTTTATCGTCCTCCACCCCAAAATAACCCCCTTCAAAACAACATGCCTCAACCCTTTCATCCCCAACAACAACAACAACCACAGCCTCAGTATCACCAAGTTCCACCCCCGGGAAATTACGGCCCACCACAACAACGGATGAGGCCCATTGGACCCAAAAGAGCCCACTATCCACCATTGCCCGAGGCATTACCGGACATTTTTAATGCCCTCATGGCTGCCAACCTGCTTACTTTGCCCAAAGAAAAGTTTGCATGGCCCCCAAATGCTGATACCTCCAGGTACTGTGTCTATCACAGACAGCCGGGTCATACGGTGGAGAATTGTTTCAACTTTAAAGATTACATTTATGACATGAATGATCTCGGTGAAATCGATTGGGATGAAATGAGGCGATGCATCGCCACCCTAAAGGCCAGGAGACCTCCGCCTAGGCCACAGTTGCCACAACAACCTCAGCAACAACAACAGCCTCAGCAGGCCCCACAACAGCAGCCTAATATGGGCATCATCCATAACCCGCTTCCGGAGCACCAACAGCCCAACTACCAGGTTAATCCGATTTCCTCCTTCTCGGAAGTTGGAAGAGAGCAAACCTGTCGTTTAGAAAGCACCTCTGTCCTCGCTACCAATCATACCACCAATCAACCTCCTCGTCTCCTTCGAACAGCCTCTTCTTACCATTCAACCCCCTCACAACCCCTATTTGGTCCTTCTCCCGTTCCACAGCCATCACGCCCTCTTATTCGTACCCCTACCGTCAATTCACCGTTAGTCCATCACCAAAGGCCATCTCACACTCCTTTTTCACCCCGAAGTCCCCTGATCACTTCTTATTCCTCTAATTTACCATCTACCTCTATCGCACCTTTACCTCCGCCTTCTAACCTTTTTACCGCCCATTACCCGTATAACACACCATCCACCTCTACCCCCATTGAACCTCCTCCTCCACCATCTAAATCTCTTATCATTCACCGTTCATCTGAGGTCCCCTCTACCTCCACTATACCCCCTCCACCATATAAACCCCTTATCATCCACCATTCACCCGAGATTCCCTCTACTTCCCCTATTCTTTCACATTCTAAACCCCTTATCATCCGTGATTCACCCGAGATTCCTTCTACCCCTACTATACCTCCGCCAAGCAAACCCCTAATCAAAACCCCTACACCCATCATAACCCCTATCCCACCAACCATTCCTCCACTACTACCCCTCAAACCCTTGTTAAAGTCCACACCCAATACCATAGAGGTGCAACGAGAGCCACAAGCAATGGTGCTCCGGAGTGGAAGGATGTTCCACCGGGTGTTTCCCCAGAATAGTCAGGCCCCTGAACAATCTCAGCCCCAGAAAGATAAGGAAGAGCAGTCAGAAGAGTCCATCCCTGGGACCCAGTATGACTTGTTAAAGCATCTGGATAAGACGCCTGCCCGTATCTCCATCCTTGAGCTGATTAAAAGATCCCCATCTCACCAAGAAGCTTTAAGGGAATATCTCCAAAAAGTCATGGTGAACGAGGATCTCCCTGTGGAGAAAATCTCGGCAGTCCTGACGCCCACTGATACACAACCGCCTATCATGTTTCACAATCACGAGCTTGCCCCCAAGGAAGCTCGAAATATGCGTTGTGTATTGCGGTGAAAATCAATGACGTGTCAGTGGATCCGTGCCTGGTGGACACGGGTGCGTCTATAAATGTGATTTCCCCGAGTACTCTCCAAGCATGTGGGGTTGATGAAGAACAACTCATGCCCTCCTCAATTACAGTCACGGCCTACGACAACAGTAAGAGGCCGCCAATGGGGATGATTGCCCTCAATGTAGAACTAGGTCATGTATCAGTCTTTACGGAATTTCATATCCTTGATATGGATCCCACTTTCAAGGCTATACTAGGCCGTACCTACATTGAAGCTATGATGCTGTACCATCCACCAATCATCAGTGTTTGAAATTTCCATACAAAGGATGGGTTATCAAGGTAATGAGCATGCCCATCTGTTCTACGGTGGATGCTATCAACACCTCTTTGCCTTCGGTCTGGCCGACTCATCGGCCCATACTATCCTTGTTGGATGTTTATGACCCCTGCTGTGCTCCCTTCACACAACAAAAGCCATTCCCTATGTTAAACTCACGTCTCCCCTTCCGCTCCAAAGGATGGGAGATTATGAGAAATATTGGCTACCAAGATGGCAAAGGCTTAGGGGCACAACTGCAAGGAAGGCTGAGACCACTCCAAAAGATAAAGCCAATCCATAGAGCTGGCTTGGGTTTTAAGGGGCCATTCGAATCAGATGGCAAACCCCTCACTTGGACTTTGTCCTCACATTTCAAAAAGGGGCCCATCGTCCAGATGGGAGATCCTCCACCGGAATCACCTGGGGGGTCACGGGATGTGTTTTTAGCTCAAGCATGTTCAAGGATCCCTAAAAGAGGGAAGGTTGTCCACCTAGATTGCGAATGGTATAAATGGTTTGACATACCAGGTATATCCATTGCACTGGAAAGAATGTTCTCGCCTCCACATCTAGAAGGCCCACTTTGATCTCCGAAATGCCAGGGGACACCACCACACTTGCCAGAATGACAAACCCTCCTCGCCAAGAGGATGTTGTCATTGACGGGTCATCATCCGTCACCAATATTGTCACCGACGGCACATTAGCCGTCATCTTTTCTATCCACATATCACAGCCTTTGTTGCTGTCTCCTTCCTGGGCGAGACAGTTGTCTGATGATCTTCCCAGGTCCCCTTCTTTACTCATATACCTACGTGGGTTTCTTAACTCACGCCAGGTTTTCAATCACGATCTGCTCTACGAGCTACACAACCCTCTAGCTTTAGTTCCATTTTCACCTCCTCCAATTTCTTTTCACTGTTTTGTTATTAAAAATGAAAATGAAAAAAAAACGCCAATTCCACAACTCCTCAACAGCGCATTGTCTTTGAGGAAACCTCCTATATCTCCCACGAGTGTGCCCCGACTCACGGGCCACTCATTCAAGGTCCCCTGAGTGACCTTCTTTTCCCCTCATCTGAGGGGTCTTTCCCTGTACATTCTTCACCATCCTCTCTAGCTTCTTCTTCTTCTGTAAATAATGTGTGTTAGGTTAGGAATAAGTCAATGGTAGTACCTAAAAGGAAATCTAAGGGTAGGCATATTCCCCGTCGATTCCTTTTGGATCTAGCCACCAGGTGTCAAGCCCTTCTAGCCATCCCCAAATTGCTAGAAAATCCCGTCCAACTGCCAGAGATAGAATGTGAAAATGATGGTATGATTGATGAAGGGTATGGGGTCTATGAACTCACTGATGAGGAATACCCCATTGAAGAAGAGGATGAAGAATATGAGGACGCGGCTGACACCTATGCTAGTGGAATGAGCAGATTTGACGAACCGTCAGCCGCTGTAGAAGAGTCTACCAAAGAGATCAATCTGGGAACTGAGGAAGACCCTAGGATTGTCCTCATAAGTGATAATTTACCATCATCTGAAGAAGAGGCACTAGTTAAGGTTCTTAAGGATTACAAGGACACGTTTGCATGGAGCTATGAGGATATGCCAGGATTGGATTCTACTCTGGTTGAGCATCGTCTCACCCTCAAACCAGGGTCCATCTCGGTAAAGCAACGGTTAAGACGTTTCCGCCCACAAATGGCTTTAAAAATGAAGGAAGAGGTCGACAAGCTCCACAAAGCTAGGTTCATAAGAGTCGTCCTTTATCCTCAGTGGGTCGCAAACATCGTCCCGGTCATGAAGAAAGATGGAAAGGTGAGAATTTGTATTGACTTCCGGGACCTTAACCGTGCGTGTCCGAAGGATGATTTCCCTTTGCCTCATATTGATGTGTTGATTGATAACACGGCAGGATATGAAACCCTTTCATTCATGGATGGATTTTCTGGATATAATCAAATCCGTTTGGCAGAAGAAGACCAGGAGAAAACCTCATTCACTACTCCCTGGGGAACTTATTGTTATGTGGTCATGCCATTTGGACTGAAGAACGCTGGAGCCACTTACCAAAGGGCTATGATGGCAATATTCCATGACATGATGCACATATATTTGGAGGTATATGTGGATGATTTGTTGGTAAAATCCAAAACTAGGGCGGAACATCCCGAGGTCCTTGCAAAGGTGTTGCAAAGATCCCGTGAATTCAATTTGAAAATGAATCCAAAGAAATGTGTGTTTGGTGTATCATCTGGCAAATTACTTGGCTTCATTGTGAGCAAAAGGGGTATTGAGATAGATCCCAACAAGGCTAAGGCAATTAGGGATATGCCACCCCCGAATAATCTGAGAGAAGTTCGAGGATTAATCGGGAGGTTGCAATTTATCCGTCGCTTTGTGTCTCAACACTCGCAAAGGTGCCGGCCCTTCTACGAGTTGACCAAAGCAGGGACCAAATTCTGTTGGGATTCTAAGTGTCAGAATGCTTTTGACGGATTAAAGGAATATCTGGCCAACCCGCCTGTTCTCACTCCACCTGTTCCAGATAAGCCTCTGATCCTATATATCTCAGTCCTAGACGACTCTGTGGGAGCCGTCTGGCACAAATCAATGAGAAGGCAAGGAACGGGCAACCTATTACTTGTCTAAACTCTCAACCCCTGTGAACGAAAGTATACGGCCATGGAGAAGACATGTGCCGCCCTTGTGTGGGTAGTGCAGAAATTAAACATTACTTTCTTGCTCATGAAGTCCATTTAATTGCTCGCATGAATCCTATCAAATTTCTCTTGGAAAAGTTTGTCCTTACTGATAGGCTAGCACGTTGGCAAAGCTTTCTATCTCAATTCGACATCACCTACATTCAACAAAAGGCAATCAAAGGCTATGCTATAGCCGAGCATCTCGCTCATCACCCTCTCCCCAAGTTTGATCCTGTTCAATCAGAGTTTCCAGATGAGGAACTAATGTCCATTACCCAGTCTGATGATCCCATGTGGACATTATATTTTGATGGAGCTTTGAATTCCCAGGGGAGAGGTATTGGCATTGTTCTTTTGTCACCTGAAGGTGTCGCTATCCCAGATGCATTCCAGCTCTCATTTCCAGTCACCAACAACGTGGCTGAATACGAGGCTCTTCTGGCAGGTCTGAACCTTGCCTATTCCTTCTGGGTCACTGAATTACGAGTCATAGGTGATAGTCAACTTATCCTTCGCCAAGTGCTCACCAAATATCGCACTCGCGATCCCAAGCTCAAGCCATATCAAGAGCTTACTGTTGCTTTCGCTAAACTGTTCACTAAGTTGGTCTTTGTCCACGTTCCTCGCAATCAGAATATTTTGGCCGACGCTCTTGCTTCGTTGGCATCATCATTAAGGTTTCCTCTGGGCAGAAGGGCTCTGTTCGTTTCTATCCACAAGCTTATCCTCCCTGCTATTCACAACCCTTCCTATTTAAGGGTTCAGGAGGAAATGTCAAAGATGGCTCAGGATAGAGAAGTCGCTGAAAAGAGGGAAATTATGTTGGTCGAATTGGAAGAAGAATTGGCTGATGAGGAGAAGCCATGGTTCTATGAGATTGTTAAATATTGCAAAGACCAGTCTTACCCTACAGAAGCAACAGCAGAAGATAAGAGGGCCATAAGAAGAGTAGCCCAGAGGTACACATTGGTTGGAGGATTGCTATACAAGAGAAGCCTCACTGGTGTTCTTCTGAGGTGTCTTGATGATGACGAGTCCTGGAAGTGTGTAGAGGAAGCACACTCAGGCGTGTGCGGTGGTCATGTGAATAGCCAGATGCTTGCCAAGAAGATCCTTCGGCAAGGCTTTTACTGGCCCACCATGGAGGAAGACTGTGCTGTCTATGTCCGTAGGTGTGTCAAGTGTCAACTTCACGCCGATAAGATCCATTCCCCATCTTCCTCTCTCCATCCAGTATCCTCCCCATGGCCTTTCTCCATGTGGGTATTTGACATCATCGGTCCTCTTGGTGATCCTAACTCCCTTACTAAACAAAAATCATTCATCCTCACTGCAACGGAGTACTTCACCAAATGGGCTGAAGCCGAAGCCTATGCAGAAGTCAAGGCATCCACAGTCTGCAAGTTCATCATGAAGAACATCATCGCCAGGTTCGGCATTCCAAGAACTATCATCACCGACAATGGGCCACAATTCATCTCTCAGGATCTTCAGGACCTCTGCCAAAGGTATAAAATTGCATTGCATCATTCGTCACCATATTATCCACAAGGTAATGGCCAAGCAGAGGCCACTAATAAAACACTGATTAAAGTCATAAAGAAAACATGTGAGTCTAGCAGATTCTCGGATTGGCCAGAGAAGCTTATCGAAGCTCTATGGGCCTATCGCACTTCAATCCGAACTCCTACTGGGCAAACTCCGTTCGCCCTCACTTACGGGATGGAGGCGGTAGTTCCATATGAGATTCTGATTCCCTCTCTGAGAGTACAATTGGACAAGGACCTTCCCCTCGACGAACGTCGTGATTCTCTCCTTGCCCAGTTGGAACTCTTAGACGAGAAACGTCTGGTTGCTGCCGAGCATGCTCGCGTCTACCAAAATAGACTCGCACGTTTTTACCATAAGAAGGTTATTGAGAGAAAGTTCAAAGTTGGTGAAATGGTAGTAAAAAGAATTTTTGTAAAACCTGGCGGGCCGCGTTCTAAGCTCCAACCCAATTGGGAAGGACCATACGTTGTTCAGTCTGTGCATCCTGGCAACGCCTATAGGCTAGTCAATGCTGAAGGAGTTGAGTTATCCCACCCTTGGAATGGGCTTTACCTTAAGAAGTATTACCCTTAGATAGGTGTACATACTGTCAAAGATAAAAAAAATTGAAAAGAAAAACAACAAAAAAATGAAAATAACAAAAACATGTGCATAAAACAAAAGAAAAGATAAAAAAATAGAAAATTCAAAATGTTGATGCTTGGAGATCACCATGTAGTTAAGTCATTGCATTCAACCTCCATGTTAGGAAAGGGCCCATTAAGACTTGGTAGGTCTCAGGTCTTGGTTTGCCAGAACCGTGGAGACCCCTGTCCGGCCAGTTCGGCCTATGCCCCCTCAAAAGAAGACAACATGAATACACACCCGTGTTATAAAAAATTGATAGCATCGCTTATGGTAGGGCATCACTCAAAAGGTCTCCAAGAAAGCTTAAATCTTTGTTCTCTTCTTCTCGACCAAATGAGACAGCCGGCGCCCTTAAAACGCTGACCATGGGAAACACAAACACAACCCCTCAGGGTAAGAGTAGGATCCAATTCCCCGAGCATGGATCAGAGCACGAGAAGAGGGCAGTGTCCCCGCAGGCATCCAAGAGGGATTCCATAATGTCAAAATACTATGTCCCTCGCAAAAATCTGTCAAGAAAAAAATCAATCAGAAAAGTAAAAAAATCAAAGTCAAAAGAAAGGCCTGGTCGTAGCCGTGCCTGATTCCACTAAATGAAACCCCTTTGACTGAAAGTCAAATTACACAAAAGGGGCTCACGAGATGTAAATGCTCGAGAGTTAGTCCGAAGTTACCCAAAAGGGGAAGTTAAGTGTGCCTCTGTTGGCTCGCCGGGTTAACGGTTTTGCCGGTCCTCTCAGGAGGTTTACCCCCAATACTCTTCCTTCTTCCCCTGAAGATAAAGGCTAAATGAAGTATCCAAAAGGTGAGACCCACCAAGGCTTGCGACTTTATTTTAACACAAGCATATGGTTGTCCATTTTGAAAGCAGAAGTCATTGTCGTGAAGGAGTCTCCGTGTTTCTGGCCGGTCAAGACCCTTATCCACCACCTTAATGTCTTCTTAGTTTAACCTCGGGCTTAGACCAATGCAAGCGCGTCACCCATAGGTGCGACGGCGTCTGATTCCGGGTCAGCGTCGCGCGGTTGGTCGTTTGGGTTCCAGGGTGTTCCATTATATACCATCTAGAGTTGTGAGGAAATAGACCCGGGTCGGGCAAATCATTTACCTCGAACATTTTTTGGGTGAATCCCTGTGGTCGGAAGCAACTGGGAGTCTAAGCATGGCATGACGGTATTGTCATCAGGATAAGTCTTAGCCGGCGGAATTATCATTCGAGGAGTCTAGAGGCCCAAATCAACCTAGATGTGCACTTAGGGTACCTGGGAGGTTAGCAAGAAACCCTTGTTCTCGTGCAACTTACATGTTATATGGGTTGGTCATCATGCATTAGTAAAAAACAAAAAAAAAATAAGCAAAAAAATAAACAAAAAAATGGCAAAATCCAAAATCCAAAAAAAGGGGGAGAAAAATGTATATGCACAAAAAAATGGAAATGTAAAAGACCAAAAAAAAAATAAACAAACAACAAAAGCATAAAAAAAATGAATGAATGAAAATTCCAAAACAAAGATCACATCTTTGCATGATCACATTTGTATGCAGCATTCATTTTAATTTCTCGTTTGCATCCGTGTGCCTGTCTGTCGCATTCATCATCATCCTTTATTATTGCCTTTGTTAATAAAGGCTTGCCCCTTGACTCGTTATCAAGGATGGCTCAAAACCTCGTTTGTTCATTGAGCAAGGGGCAAGTCAGAGCAGAAATACTGACTTGTTTGCTTAGGTGTGTGCAGGAATTCGAGAGCTCAGAAAGAAGCAGAGAATCAAACACAAACCACTTTATTTCACTCCTATTCAAAACAAAAATTAAAAATAAATAGAAGTCTACATCAAGTTTCACCTTCTCTCTCCACATTACTTGTCCCGCCACCCTCCGGACGAGACACTCTTGAGGGGGCTATCCAATCATGGAATGCGGTCCTTCCACCGCTTTGTGCTCCTCTTCCGATCTCTACTCCCCGGCGCCGATCTGCGGGGGCACCAAAGGAGCTGCTGACACGAAAGCCACGCTCTCGTGCTCTTCGGTAGCGTTCCTCACCGTCCTTTAGCCACTGCTCGGCGAGGCCGAGACTGGTCTTCAATTCAAATAATTGGGCCTCCAGGGCCCTCTTCTCCTCTTTCTCGGCCGACTTCTTGGCCTTCTCTCTTTCCTTGGCCTTTTCCCTCTCAGCACGTTCTCTCGCTCTGTCTTCCCTCTCCAGCTGAAGGGTGATCCTCAGCTCTATAGCGTCCCTAGAAAAGTCATCACCTGGACGACGCTGCAGTTCCTCTTCTAGCTCGGCTATTCTAGCTTCCTTCTGGGCGGCATGTGCGAGTGCCTCCTCCGTTTCTTTCTCCTGCCAGACGTTTCATCTCAGGCTTCTGGTAATGCTTGAACAAGGGATTTTAAATGGTAAGGCTCTCACCTGTACAGAAAGCATCCCTTCTGCTTCCGCAGCCCGCTGTGTGGCATGAGCAAGTTGCTCGTGTAGTGAATCTAACTCTGAAGTGGGAATCCATAGACTGGAAGAAACGCCGTCTGCCCCCATTGCCGATGAAACTACATCGAGCTGGGCACGCTGCGTACACATACGAGAGGTGACAGTTAAATGGTTAACGCCATGAATTTCAAATCATGCCAGGAGTATGTATATATACACTTACTGATGAACCCAGAGCCGCTCGGGCATCAGTTAACTCTTGCTCCGTGTCCGCCAAACAAGCTCGTAAGTTCGTTATTATGGTGTCACGGGCATCCTACAGTCATGGCTCTTGAGTTCACAAACAAAAATCAAAAAAATGAACAGTATAAAAGATAAAAAAATGGTGTTTTACTTTACCTCTATAAGCCCTCCAAGCTAGAGCCTCTCCGCATACATTGCCCTATAGAGCCGTAGGTAATCTTCACTGTCTTGCGCTTGTGATTCCAGGAGCGTGCCACCCCGCTGCCAGTCTTCATACTGTTCGGGGAAGCGCACCCTCCAATCAACGCAGGTTGCCGGCCCACGCGTCTTCTTCCCGACGCTGGGTGAGGAGGTTATATCCACCCATTCCTGGCCAAGCCCGAGGGTTCTCATGACTAACCGTAGCCTTAATGGCTCAATTTCATTCAAGCAATGAAGCCAGAGATCCCGTCCGAATCGGGCACGGCTTCCAATTACCCATGGCTGGTCGACATCGACCATATTCAAGTAAGGCCTCCAGTTCACCTATGTCGAGTTGTACATATCTTCTTAGTTACTCAAAAATACAAAAAAAATAGAAAAAAAATGAACAAAACATAAAAAGGAGAAAAAGTATCCTACCATCGCTGCAGGGAACTCTTGCAGCTCCCGTCTCGATACCATCAGCTGGTAGGATAATGGTGCTGTACTCATGATGGGTTGCCACCGCCTAGCCAACGGGATCGTCACTGGCCGACAGTGTCGAGCTCTCCCCATTGGAATATAATAGTAGCTCCACAGCTACACCATCATGTGTCATTGGCACCAACAAATACAAGAAAAAAAAAGCATAAAACCAAAATCACAAAAAAATAATCTTTTACCTGGATGAAGGGCGTAAACCCATTTATTGTCACCTCTCGGCCTGTCCTTTGCGACAGACCTGTAAATAGATGTGCCAGCACGGCAGCTCCCCAGGCGTACTGTCCTACTCTCTCCAAATCTACGAGCAGCTCCAGGAAGCGGCAGTGTATGTTGTCTCCCTTGGAGCCCAATAGCAGCCTACCCAGCAGAAAGAGGAGGAACCTCCTCAGGTCCATGTTGGTCCTCTCCCAGTTGCTAGCATCTGCACAGTATACAGCACGGGCACCTCTCTCTGCCCTTTCCATAAATTCCTCCAAGGACTCGTCATCCCGTGGACGGATGTCAGTAAGCCCTAACACCTCCATGATCGATGTCTTGGCTACTGACCTGTTCTTCCGTCCATCGAGTTCCAGTCCTAACAGTTTCTGGGCACCTTCTCGGTAATCTGCATAAGTGACGCCGGTCACTGCCTCTCCATCCACTTTGAGGCCCGTAATGCGGACCATATCTTCCAAACTGGGCACCATGTGCCCCCAAGGCATCAGGAATGCCCGACTCGCCGGATCCCATCTTTCATGTAATGCTTGGATCAGGGCAAGGTCGAGCTTTATCGGCTCGATTCGGAGGAAGGCACCGAACCCCATCACGTCTAGCCTGGCCTTCTGGAAGTCCGGGAGACCTCGATATGCTGCCACTACCAGCTCCCACGAGATGTGCGATCGCATCATGCCCTGCACATCCACAAGAAGTGAGAAAGGGGAGCATTGCTAAGCAAGAAAGGAGAAGAAAAGGATGAAGGAAGGAAACCAAAGAAGCCACTTACAAGCTGTGATCGGGTCCTCTCACTCAGTTGTCCTTCAACTTCTGAGAGTCTCCTGGAACTGCTACCCGATCTGCTCCTCTTCGAGGAGCGGGAAGACTCACCTTCTGCTCTAAAGCTGGATTCACCCTCCATCCTGAAAAAGTGAGCAACACTCGCAACCTCCCTTCCTTACAAATTTGCACTCCTCAAGTCTGCTCTCAGGACTTCGGTGTTTCCAAGTCAAGCGAAAGGGGAGGTATTTATAGGATTGGAAAGAAGGTGGTCTGGATCTATCACCATCACCCCAGCAACATCCTTTACGACGAGTCACCCTCTCTTTACTCTCGCATGTCACCTTGCCATCTGGAGTGATCAATTCGAAGGCGTGATTTGTTGACTTGCCCTCCCCATGCGGCCTAAAGATTCCCCGTGTTTATTGTCCCGTTGCGACTACTTTTAGCGCAAAGAAGAAAGTGGGGGACATTTATACGGGAAAACAGGACCAGGGACCGACGTTGTTGAAATTGGTGGTAGATTCCTTTGAAAGTCATGGCCACGGTACACTCGCGTGCCACTTTGCCATGTGAAGTAAATGGAGCAGAGCTGTGATTTGTTGACCCGCCACTCCTATTCGGTCCAAAGATTCCGCGTGTCCCTTGTCCTATTGCGACTACTTTTAGCGCAAATAAGGAAATAAGGGACATTCACGTGGGAAAAGAGCACCACGGGCCAATATTGTTGAAATCCGTAGCTGATCCCCTTTGAAAATCATGGCTATGGTGAGTCACCGCCCCGTGTTTTAAGGCGACATCTCGCCGAGCGTACTGCGCGTGAACCTATGTGGTGGAGAAGAGGCGTAGAGCAGAAGAAACATATCCAGGGCGAACCAGCCGTGTTCAAACCAACCTATTTCACTTGCACATATACATAAGGGTTTGTGCCCGTCATGAGAAGGGAGTGAGTGAACAAGCCACTCACTAACTCTCATCACCTTCCTGGTTACATCTCTTCTCTCTCCGAAGGCAAGTAGTCCCTCGGAGGCCTTCTATAGTTTCGTGACGCAGCAATCGCTTTGTCGCGTCATGCATTCCCACCTGCTCTTCAGCAGTGCTCCTCGCCGTCCTCCTGTTTCTCTCGTGACCCTGATGGCCGCGAAGCTCTTGAAGTCGAGGCCGCTAGCTGAGCTGCCCTATGCTCTGCCGATGAAGATGCTACCAACTCCAGGAGCTCCTCTGTTGCGAGCTCTAATCTCCTTCAATCTACAGGGCGAGCCATGACTGGATGCTCTTTCTCTCAGAGCTCCATCTCCTGCGCCTCTTGTGCTGCTCTATTTTTACCTTTTCTCTCTCTCTTATCTCTCGCCTTATCTCTCTCAGCCATTCGGAGAGAAATCTTCAGCTCCCGGGCATCACAGGGCAACTCCTCATGCTAGTTACCTTGATTTTTTGACTCTTGTCCGGAATGGTTGGCTATCACCTAGCACTGGCTATTGCAGATGTTTGTGCCAAAAATAAGAAAAAAGAGAAAAAAAAAGGGAATAAAAAAGAAAAAAAATAGTAGAGAGTAAGGATGTAGATGGCATTAAAGCTTCCATATTTATTCCAAGAAAAGATACATTATGGTTTGGACATCTCAGGCCTCAATTTCTCCAACTCGATTACATAAGCTTTCAGCAGTTCTTCGTCCTCACTCACAGACTCTGTTGCCCTCAGTGTAATGCTGGCCTTCCATGACGCTTTGATTGTCTTCACATTTCTTGCGTCACCCCCTGTGCCCAACTCCCTTTTCCTGATTAAAGGAAGCTTGGATAGCAGTGGGAATGAATGGCGAGGGAGGCCTATCTGAGTATGACACCGGTGCGTGTTGTAAAGGGTAAATTCAGACGCGCCAACAAGCTGGAGCTCCATGTTAAGAGAAGACCTCGTGAGAAGCTCATATGGGAGTAAGCATGTCGGTGCACGAGTGAACATATACTCTTCAATGGTACTGAAGTGAGCCCGCCAGTCTTCTCGTTTCTTCAACCAGGGAACGCGATTTGCTATACTACCACTAGAGCCTAACACATTGGCCATATGGTGAAGTGGGCTTTGTTGGAAGAGTCTTGAAGTAGATGACATTCCCTCACGATGGTTAAATTTGAAATGTAAGTCAGTCCAGCAATTCAAAAGGAGTGCGCAACCAAAAGGAGGCTTACCCATACTGGAAGCCGTGAGTCCACTATAGAGATAAGCAAGGATAGCAGGTCCCACTCTCTTTCCTTCCCAAATTCCACAGATGGCGCTTAGTTGATCTTCCTCCACTATGTTGTCAGTATAAGGGAATAAGAGAGCACCCGCTAAGCAGATGGTGAATCCCTTCATGAGCCCTTCAATGCGATCATCACCACTTGTCAACCTTTCAAGAGCATTTATCACCCAATCTGTAAGTTTTTGCAGATGGATTCCCTTCTGAGTCTGGACGCCCTTGATGGCTTCAGACGGCATGAAGCTTCTGAGCACCTCCTCGGAAGTCACCCGTCTTAGCATGCGCGTAACTTTTACCTTGCCATTTCTCTGGAATTTCTTCACGCCAAGTAGAAGTTCTGCTTCTTCGAGGAGAATAGTTGCCTCGAAAGTGGGGAATATGAATGTATGGGTTTGAGGGTGCCAAAGCTCTACCAGTGCACCCATAGCCGCCCAATCCATGTGAATCTCATTGTAATGTTTGGCATGAGTTACGAGCTTTTGGAGATGCCACTTTCTGATGATGGCCCTCATACTGATTGAGATGTTCGAAGTGAGTTTCGACAGCCATGGCAACCTTGAAAACTTCCTCGGGCCAGGAAAGAGAGGATACGGCTGAAAATAGAAAAGTGGAGAAGGCGAAAATGGGCATAAGAAAGTCTTGCAGAAACACAAAAAAGAAATGTTAACTCACCATTTGAGACTGGATTCTCCCGCTAAGATGCCCTTCGAAGTCAGTAAGCCGCTTGCACTCGTTGCTGGGCTTGCTTTTCTTCACGGGACGGGAAGACTCGCCTTCCATCTCAAACTTTGATCTCCTCCTGAGCTTCAACTCCCTTAGCTCGCCCTTGAATGCATTTTCTTAAGGCCAAACGGGCGATACTTATAGTGAGGAAAGGAATCTAGAAACAGTGTTACCAGTTTCGTTCTGTTGTGTGTGATAATGTGCTTGCATAGTTGTGATCTTGTTTTTTTATGTTAATTATCGAGTGGGGTACCACTGTCCCACCGATGCCCCACCTTGTCCCGCATTGTCCCCTAATCATTCAATCATTGTGGTCCCCCCTTATCATGCATCGTATTATATGATGTTTACGATACTAGAGCATGCCAAGGACCTTACGGTCTGGACGAATCTGGGATCTGAGTTCCCCTTCAACAAAAACAGTGATGATCCCGGAGGAGATCAGGACGTACGGATAGGCCGTTAAGCTGTGATAGAATGGGGACGACGGTTCCGTTCGATGAGTCGGTACGTGGATAAACGGGCCCCGGCTCAGTATCAGCTCATTGGATCGGTATCCTGACCCACTCTCCACGGCTTAGCAATATTATCCTTGGCTAGTTTCTATTTTAGTTTGTTTTATTTTTCTTTTAAACCCAGCATGCATTCATGTAGGACTTTGAGTTCATTGTGGAAAATCATTCACTTACTTTGATTGTGTGAGCTACTGTGCTTAATTGCTTAAATATGGGATATTCCATTCCGAGTCGAGTACTGAGTTTCCCCGAGGTAGCCTTGGGATGGTTCTCTAGATGAAACCATTGTTTGGATTCGTCTCCAATCATCTGTTAAATTCCCCTCGGACCCACCTTGGTTGCAGCACGTCCACAATGGCTGGTAACCGCTCCCCAATGGTGAAACCTGAGGTTTACGACCCAGGTACTTCCACGCCGTGAAGTTGATCCTTTTAGTTTGTTTGTGCCCCAGTGCACACAATGTCCTTCCTTGTTTGTTTACCATCCAAACAATCGTGGATTTCGGAAAACCTTCCTCAAGGTTGCTTCGTGAAACTCGGGAAAGATTCCCATCGCGTGATATTAGAAGCGTGTCTCATCACACCTTGGCATCGACTTTTCAGTCCACTCCATTTCATTTCAATACACTTCGTTTCATTCCATTACACGCCCTTCCCCTACAAAGTGGATGCCAAGGCGGGGCAGCTGTAGACACGTCATTTCTGACGTTACAATGAGTAAATCCCATATTGTACCGTAATGCCCTGAAGTGGCTTACATTTTATTTTATTTGAGTGATTTCCGTAATTGTGGCTAAATTACATTTATTTGGTAAGAGGGAGAAAATTAAAATATGGTACATATAAAATAAATAAAAAGAGAAAAAAATAAAATTCCAAAAAAAATGTGTGTAGTTGTGTTTACGTAAACATAATATAATTGATTTTCTTTAATAAATTTATTTTCATAAAATATAAATATATATATAAGTGTTTAGTATATACATAATATATTTATTAAAAACCAAAAATATATATATATAACCATAAATAATATATATATAAAAAGAATCAATAAAAGAAACAAAACAAATAAAAACAAACAAGCATAAAAAAATAAAATAAAAGATAATTAGAAATAATATTCTCTATCCCATCTTTCCCTCTAAGTCCCTTTCTATTTTCTATTTCCTTCCCTCTCTCTCACGTAATCCCCTCCTCTCCGTCTCTTTCCTTCCCTCTCACCTCACTGCACACACCCTTCATCCTCACGGCACACACCCATGCACACTCACCCTCATCCCTCACTCATTCCCTCCGCTCACACATCCGACCGACCTCCACCCTCACTCCATCTCTCTTTGAACTTCACACCTTTCCACCGTCCCCCACTTCTCCTCTGGCCATCTCCCTCTCCCTGCATGTACACCCAGCCACTGCCACCTCCTCAACCCTCTCCTAACTCCCTCTCTTTCTCTCTTCAGCCGCAACCACCTCCCTGCTACACCACACTCCCCCTCTCCATCTTTCATTCTCTACACACCGCCCCTCACACAGCCGCAACCACCTCCCTGCTACACCACACTCCCCCTCTCCATTTTTCATTCTCTACACACCGCCCCTCACACAGCCCCAACTCCCAGCCACTCCCCACGTCCGCGAGCTCCATCTCCCCCTGCCGGAGCACCTCCGCCACCATCTCCACGTCCGTGACCACCGCCAGCCATCACATCCACGTCGCCGGCTAAGCCTCCACGTCACCCACGGCAGCCACCTTCACCTTCCACCACAGCCGCGTCTAACACCGGAAAACCCACACCACCGTTCCACCTCTCTCCGGCCAACACTCACCGTCGTGACCACTACGTCGACCTCCACTCCCCGCCGTGTTCACCGTCTGTCTTCACCTTCCTCCCCTACATCGCAGCTAGCTCACCCGCCCACAGATCATCGCAACCACCGGATGACCCTCGCCCCCGGATGCCCACGGCAGCCCTTCCTCACGTCCGATCCCATCTCACCTCCGAGCTACCTCCACCGACGCAGCACCCTCCACCATGCATGCATCGTGACCTCCCCGCGAGCACGCCGTGAAGCTCCCACCTCGCCGCGAGTTACATCCGCCGCCGTCGAGCTCGTTCACGTCGACCACCGCTGCTGTCATCTTCAGTCGCGGCCATTCTCAGTCCGTTCCACCACGACCGCCGGCCTCCCCGTTGGAAGCCCGACCGTCGTCTGTTAACACCGCCGTCTGCGGGACGCCCACGTCTGCACCGGCCGCGCCCGGGAGTCCACTCGCCTGCACCGGCCGCCATCCGTCCACCTCCGCCACGTCCACGCCCGAAGCCCCCACCTGCACCGCCGCCCCGGCCGTCTTCCCTCCACACCGACGCCGCCCGTCGACGGCGCGCCTGCCGTCGGTGTCGCGCTGCTGCCTCCACCACGCCGCCGGCCAACTCCACGGCGTTCTCTGCCGCGGCCACCTCTCCGCCGCGACCGCCCCCGGGCTCCCTCTCTCTCCTCCCCCTCGCCAGATCTCTCTCTCCCCGCCGCGATCTCTCTTCCTCTCTCTTTCTCTCTCCCCCTCGCGGCTCTCTATCTCTCTCAGTTTTTCTCCCTGCGCCCCCCCCCCCTCTCTTCTCTCTTTCTCCCTCTCTCCCGTTTCTTCTCCCTCTCTTCATCCCGCCGATCTCTTTCCCTGCCTCTCTTCTCTCCTCTGTCTCTCCCATCTCTCTCTTCTCTGCACTCCCTCTCTCTCCCTCTCGTCTCTCTCTCTCTCTCTCCCCCCGTCTCTCTCTTTCCCGCCTGCATCTCCCTCTCTCATCTCTCTTCCTCTCACCGCGCCCCCCCCTCTCTCTCTCTTCTCTCTCTCGATCTCTCCCTCCTCTCTCCGTCTCACTTACTCTCTCTCTCTCTCTTTTTTAATTTTTTTATTCTCTCTTCTCTTCTCTCTTCCTCACCTTCTCACTCCCTCTCTCTCTCTCTCTCTCTCTCTCGTCCCCACCTCTCTCATCCTTTTCTCTTTTCTTTATTTTTTATTACCCTCTCTCACTCTCTTTTTAAATCTCTCTCCTTTCTTCTTTTCTTTATTTTTTTTATCATCTCTCTCTCTTCCTCTCATATACATATACTATATATATATATTATATATATGTTATATATATATATCTTTAATATATATCTTATATATATCTCTTATGTACATATATATATCACATATATAGACATTAAAGTACAAAAAAAAGCCTAAAAAAAGAGCTCCCTTCCTCTCTCTCTCTTGACTTCTCTTTCTTTTTCTAACCCTCTTCTACCTTTCGTACATCATTAGTTTTTTTTATTATTTGCTTATTTACTTATATTTTTAATCATCTTCTCTCACTTTACATATATATATATATATATATATATAATATATATATATATATTCTTACCTTATACATATATATGTGTGTTTGTGTTCTCCATTTAAACAGTTTCTGAAGTCCACTCTGGAGCTCTTTGGTCGCGTTGTGCTCGTGCCGTTGAGGGCTTTCTCAAAGCTCGTTGCCGGTCTCCCTCGATAAGCTTTTCTCCCCTCTCTTATTTTATCTTAGTCAATCAATCATGTTCCATGCATCATTTAGCATATGTGCCATGCCTTTCTCTCCGAGAGGGCCTAACTGGTGAGTGTCTTTGTGTTTGTGCATTTCATCATGTCATTCTCTCACCCTTTTAGTTCTAAAGGGGTTTTAAACACACCAACCAGGTACGTGTTCGTTTATGTCATTTACCGTTTTATTATCTAAGGATTGGTACTACACCCCCGTCATCCTCATTTAGTTATTTTCTCTGTTTGTTCTTTGTGTAAGGGGTAACCAGTTAAAGGCCCTCTTCTTCGGCCTGTCGAAAGAAGAGGAAGTTGGAGCCCGCATAATCTCGTGTCGAAGGCGAAAGCGATCAATTCACTCGGGACCCTCGGTCCCTGGCGATCACAACCCTCTTAACGCGCGCTCCATTTTGATCATCTATGTTTTAATAACACCCGCGGAGAGTTACTTCCCGCAGCGGTTGCTCTTGTGTTTTGTCCTCACCCGCGCGGAGGATTATTCCCCGCGGCGGTTTCTATCGTTTACTTTCTGTACATCTAACCCCTAACTGGCAGCGGTGGGTCACCTCCCGTTACCGTTTTACTTTTCGCACTTTTATTTCTGTATATCTAATTCCTAACTGGTGCGGTGGGTCACCTCCCGTGACCATTTCTATTTTAGTGTTTTATTTTCTGCACTTTACTCTCTAACCCCTAACTATTTAATTTCAGCATTCCCCCATCATCGCTTTAAAAACCCCGTGGAGATCAACATCTCGCGGCGGTTTATTTGATCCCTCTTCTTTTCTTGTCACATATATTTATATTATAGTAAAGACCCCGCAGAGGCCACAGTCTCGTGGTGGTTTATATATATATATATATATATATATATATATATATATATATATATATATATATATATATATATATATATATTATTTATATTATTTATGTCACATTAAGACCCCTCAGAGGCCACGGTCTCGTGGTGGTTTATATATATATATATATATATATATATTTATTATTTATACTATTTATGTCGCGTTAAAAACCCCACAGAGGCCACAGTCTCGTGGTGGTTTCTATGTATTTATATACTTATACTTATTATTTATGTCATAGTAAATACCCCTCAGAGGCCATAGTCTCGTGGTGGTTTATATATTTATATACTTATATTTATTATCTCTGTCACAATAAAAACCCCGCAGAGGCCACAGTCTCGTGGTGGTTTATATATTTATATACTTATATTTATTATCTATGTTATAGTAAAAACCCCGCAGAGGCCAATGTCTCGTGGTGGTCTGTATATATATTTATATTTATTATTTATGATACATTAAAAATCCCGCAGAGGCCAATGTCTCGTGGTGGTTTATATATATACTTATATATATTATTTATATCGCATTAAAAATCCCGTAAGGCCAATGTCTCACGGTGGTTTCTATATATACATCTATTAATTACTGCTCATATTGCTATATTCCTGTTAAAACCCCGTAAAGACCAATGTCCTGCGGTGGTGTGCTTTTATTTATATTGTTCTTGTAACTGTTCGGGGAGTGATATATCGTTACAATTTCCGAGTCTACGTGTCTTCCCGTCTGTCAAATTCTATCACGTAGAGTCCCAAGACTCGAATTCGGTATCTGAAAGGCTGCTCTCGGAACGGTAGGTCACGCCTACTGGGAAGGGGTTCAGTTTGCGTGAGAGGGTCTTCAGACCCCTATCTCCGCCACGTACCGGAGTTCGGTTAGTTCAAATTCTCCATGTCTCCATTGTTGTCTTATTTGTAGGTCGTACTTGTCCACCGTTTTTCCATACCCCCATAGCGCGTGTTTCCATTATTTTGTCCCCATTTCTTTCACCATTTATCACTCAGAGAGGGAGAAACCCCATCTCTCTCTCTCAGTTTACCACGTGACGCGTTCACAGGGGACGCATGAACAAAAGCCAGAAAAGCTTCGCATCCACGCCTCAATAACTTATCAGCACGAAGAGTCGAGATAAGAGAGATAGAACTAGGATGTTTCACTCCCTTGAAGGATAATCCGGGGTGTCTAGAAAAAGACACGGAACAAGAACTACAATGGACATTGGCCTCATATCGAGCCAACCAATCGGCTCCTAGGATTACATCGTAATCCTTCATGTCCATACAAATCAAATCAGCTGGAAAATTCTGATCATTCACCATAACCTTACTAGAAGGATAGTAATGCTGAATTGCTGATTTAGAACCAATAGGGGTTGATATTTCTAACGGAGAACTCAATAAAACAGGTTCCATAGCTAAAGACTTAGCAAATCTCCGTGAAAGAAAAGAATGTGTTGCACCAGTATCAAATAGAACAAAAGCTGGCAAGTCGAATATAGCAAGAGTACCTTCGACGAGTCCACCATCCTCGGCGATATCTTTTTCCTTCGCATGAAGAGCCTGGAGCCTGCCTTGAGGCTTCTTTAAATTCAGGGGTTTTGCCGGGATAGCTTGTTCCGATAATAAAGGGCAGTTGGGTATACGGTGCTCTTTGCTTCCACACCGCAGACATGCACCTAGCTTGCGCCAACAATCTTCCATCTTGTGACCAGGACGATCACAATATCGGCATACGCCCTTGAATGGAATCATAGAATCAGGTTTCTTGTCTTCTTGTCGCGGCATTTTGCCTCTCCACGAACCAGAACCAGAACTTGAACCAGAACTAATAAATGGTCTTTTCTTGCTCGGGTCAGTGACAAATCCAGGTTTAACATTCTTGAGTGCCTCCGGTTGCTCTTTCTTGTTACCTTGACCACGAATCCTTTCAGTCATTTCCAAAGTATCTTCTAATATTTGTGCCTTTCTTACCATCTCAGAATATGTAGAAATTTCCAGTGGTGCAAGTTGATTGATATAATGAAGTCGAAGACCATTGAGGAAACGCTTCGCCTTCATTCTCTCAGTCGAAATAAGATGTCTTGCATAACGAGAGAGTCGTGAAAACTGAGCCTCATATTCTGATACCGATAAACTTCGCTGCTTCAAAGCTGCGAATTCTGCTCCCTTCTTTTCTTGCACGCGGTCAGAAAAATATTTATCATTGAAATATTCCTCGAATTCCTCCCACGAGACTTGTTGATCTCCGAGAGTCGGCTTAACAGACTCCCACCAAGCACGTGCATCCCGTTCCAGTTGGAAAACAGATAAAAGAACACGTTCTTGGTCAGTGCATTGCATGACCTCAAAAATTCTTGGCATCTCGTCGAGCCAATTCTCGGCTTCATCGGGATCAGTTGAACCAGCGAATCTCGGCGGGTTCATTCCTCGAAAATTCCGATATAAATCACCAGTGCAATGAGCTGCGCCATGAGGTGCCGCTCCAGCTCCAGCTTGAGCCAGTGCGTTCAAGGCTTGCGTAAGTCCTTGAACTGTACGATGTAAATTCCTCATCTCAGCACGATTGGCTGCCATTTCGAGTTAAGTGCCTATATAAAATAGTTTCTCGGATTATTTATGAGAGAAGAACTTCTTAGATGAGAAGAGAAGAACTAGATAAGAAGATCATGATTATGGTTAAATAACTTAACCCAAATTTCTACCCAAATTCTCACAAGGTTGTTTTCTTAAGCCTATAACCAATAGACCTATAACCTTAAAGTGAAATACCTAGGACAAATTGACCTAGGCTCTGATACCAACTAAACTGTCACGCCCCGATGCGGAATCTCGGGACGTACGGTTAGAGGCAAGCGAGCAATATATAATTCCGAACCATTGCAATCCATTGCACTAAAGGTTGGAAAAGTAATAATCAGAGTTTTATTGAAATAAGGTTGAGTACACTGGGTAGAACGACTACAACCAAATAATAAGTAAAATGCTAGAACAATCTCTCACTAATGCTAAGGGTACAAACTGACTCAATAAACTAAAACTATCTCTCGATATCACTCCAGTCCATCCCCGATAAGTTCGTCACCTGGAAAGAGGGGAAACAGTAGGAGTGAGCTAAACACGCTCAGTAGATAACCACAAACAGGTTTAAGTAATTAACTATTGATTTCCAATTTATATGAAATGCAGTAAATAAAGAATGACGATAGAATATCTTGCAAGGTCAAGAAATATAGCAATTTATCAAGTAGTGAACAAGTAAAGTACAATAGAGAATTTGGCCAGCAATATGTTACACATGTAACCAAGTAAATACACACGAGTCGAGTATCAAGAATTTGTCATAGACGTAACAAGTCAAGTCAAGTATTCGGGTGCAATGCCTCACCCTTGTCATAAACATCCCAATGGGCTCAATATCTTTTCGGGCGCTCTCCCCAGGACCAGACTGGGCCCTTATGATGCGTCGGCATTTCATTTCAATTGGATCACCGATCCCCCGTCTAGACATAGTCAATTACGGCCAATATAATCAGATGAATTTCTGTAACGACCCGAGAATCCGATTACCGGGAAGGCCCGATAACCCGAGACTCGTACCGCCACCCACGAGTCCGAAGACTCGGAAGGGTTAAAAGGATGGTGTGGAAACTACATAAGCATCACAGATAATTGCAGAAATTAAACAGTTAAAATATTAAGCAGGAAATAAATTAACAATTTACATGGTCCACAATAAAAAATAATAACAGCAACAGTAGTCCACGACTAGTACAGTGACAAGAAAGAAAAGTACAGCTACACGGGGCATCCCCCGGCTCTGACCTCTGGCACTACCTCTGGGCACCCGCACCACGCTGCGCTCCTGACGCGCTCCCCGACGGTGGCGCCTCACCTGAAACACGGTGAAAACACGCAGGGAATGAGTCTCAGAACAAGACTCAGTAGGGATCACTCGAACCCTACCTCGAAAAACGAGAAACCACTACTCTAGCGGTAGGAAAGTACCTCGGAAAGGAAAGCCCTGTACTCTACAGAACTAGACCCTACGGCACGTAAACTGACACACGTGCCACGGTACGAGAAGACCGAAACTCAACGGTCGAACCATCAAAACCCGAAGGTCGGAAACACACGACTGACAGTCTAACACTCCGTACTCGACAGGAGTACCACCCACTAGAAGCACAGCCGGTAGCGTCCCCTGACGTCTTACACCGCACCGCAGGTGAACCGCCTGACGTGGTAGGTCCTACCCGAGGCGCAAACACCGTACAAGTAACCAAAAACAAGTAACTAGCTGGGGTCACGCCCGTCGACGTGGGTCCAACCGCCCACAACCACGTGTGCACACACAGACCTTGCGTCACTAGGTCTGGTCCTCTGACCTGTTTTCCCCCGTAGCCGGACTCTGGCTACCGACGAGGGGCCTACGGTAACCGGTCCACAAACCGTCTCGAAAGGTGGGTGCCCGTACACCACTCCCAGGTGAGACCAGCACCTCGTACTGGTGGGCTACGACTAGTGGAGGGTCACTGAAGGAGTAGACTCTCGAGTCAACGGAAAACAACGTCCGAAACCGACAACGTGTGGGAATCACCCCACGCACCAGCCCCGTCACACGGTGACCACGGTCGGAAAGGAAACAGACGCACGGCCCACGGTCAAACGCCTGACCGAGGCAAACGGGACTTCCGGACACCAAAAACACGGTCACGGAACTCCACGGGGTGCCTGGGACGCACACACGGCCCAAGGGGAACACCCAACAACAACCTGATCGCGCTAGGGATACCCAGCGCGACAGGGACCATCGCGCTAGGGAACCCTAGCGCAACAGCGAAGATCGCGCTAGGTCTCCCTGGCGCGACAGGAACCATCGCGCTAGGTCCTCCTAGCGCGACAAGGACCATCGCGCTAGGTCCTCCTAGCGCGACAAGGATGATCGCGCTATGACCCCATAGCGCGACAGGAACCGCCAAACTGTTCATCTTCTCCGATGAACGCGCTCGGTCGGGGCAGCGCGACCTCCAAGAACGCGCTACTGGAGTATAGCGCGTTCTCAGTCCGCGGCCGAAAACGGTAAGAATGCCCAAAAAAACCATCCACGCCCCCCATACCTCCATAGGAGAGGGGAAAAACAAAGGGGAAGGCCCCTGGGGACCCCTAGCATGATTCTAGGCCCTCAAAACACGAATCCATGCATTGAATCCATAGATCGGGCGAGCTCTCCCCAAATCATGGAAAAACCCAAAAACGCTCAAATGATCCCCTCTCGGCCTCCCCGCGGCCTATAAATCACGGAAAAGAACGGCATGAGGCTAAGGAACGTCACCCTACCTCGATGGAGCGAATGCTCCGCCGGATCGATCACGAATCACGAAGAATGCTCGAAGCTTCACGAACTCCCCACGCTTCCCACGCTCGCCGCACGCCCACGAGATCGCCTCACCGTCGCCCACGCGTCCGCGCCGTCGCCCCGCCGCCGTCCGTAGCCGGAGAGGGGTTCGCCGCGTCCAAATGGGAGAGAGGGAGAGAGAGGGGGCTCACGGTCGCGAGAGAGAGGAGGAAGAAGAAGAAAGAGAAAAGGGAAAGAAAAGAAAAGGAATTAGGATTTATAGAAAATCCGAATTTTCGAAAAAATATCGAAAAATAGAAAAATACATTTCTGGAATCCTCGGAACGCACCGATCGCAACGGTACCACTCGTGCCCGGGTGAACGGCCCAGTTAACCCGCAGCGAGCGTCCGAAGGAAAAGCCGAAACACACACCGGGAATCGGAAAACACACGCGGAAAAGCCGCGGAACGCCTCCGGGCCTCCGAAACGACTCCGGATCGCGCCGATCCGAACACAAAAGATGTCCGAAACGAAATTTCGGACACAACAGAGCTGGACGCTCCGAAAACCAGATCCGGGACCCACGAAGAAGGATCCGAAAGGTCCGGGATATTACAGCCCTCCCCCCTTAAGGAATTTCGTCCTCGAAATTGAGAACAACCAACGGGGAAAGAAGAGGAAGACTCACTCAAACAGATACGGGAACTGCTGACGCATCTCGTCCTCACGTTCCCACGAAGCCTCACCACCAGAGTGTCGTTGCCACACGACCTTCACCAAGGGAATGACCTTGTTCCGCAGGCGCTGCTCTCGCCTATCCTCCACGCGGATCGGAAACTCTGGGAGAGAAAGATCTGGAGTCACCTCAGGCCAAACAGAAAACTCGAGCACATGAGAGTCATCGGACATATACTTCCGCAACATCGAGACGTGGAACACGTCATGCACCGACGCCAACTCAGGAGGTAACTGCAACCGGTAAGCAACCTCACCGATGCGTTCCATAATCGCGAAAGGACCAATGTAGCGGGGACTCAGCTTCCCACGCCGTCCAAAACGCATCACCCCCTTCATCGGAGAAACTCTCAAGAACACATGATCGCCTACGGCGAACTCGAGAGGCTGCCGCCTACGGTCAGCATAGCTCTTCTGCCGACTCTGGGCCGCCAACATGTTCTGACGAACCAGGTGCACAACGTCCACACATTGCTGCACCAACTCCGGTCCCGTCAAAACACGCTCACCCACCTCAAACCAATCAAGCGGAGTCCGACAAGGACGCCCATACAGAGCCTCATAGGGAGCCATGCCGATGATCGAATGATAGCTGTTGTTATAGGCAAACTCCACCAACGGTAGGTGATGAATCCAACTCCCCTGCCACTCCAGGCAGCAGGATCTCAGCATGTCCTCCAAAGTCTGAATGGTCCTCTCAGACTGACCATCTGACTGAGGATGATACGCCGAGCTAAATGCCAACTCCGTGCCAAGAGCTCGCTGGAAACCCCTCCAGAATCCAGAAGTGAAGCGCGGATCTCGATCCGACACGATCGAAATGGGAACCCCATGCAACGGAACGATCCGCTCCACATAAAGACGAGCCAACTTAGGCACGCTCCAGCTGACCTTGACCGGTAACAATCGAGTCACCTTCGTCAGCCGATCCACCAGTAACCAAATACTGTCCTGCCCACTCGGGGTCCTTGGCAACCCCACCACAAAATCTATGGTCACATGGTCCCACTTCCAAGCAGGAACATCCAAGGGCTGGAGAGTACCTCCTGGTCGCTGATGCTCCGCCTTCACCTGCTGACAGATCAGGCACCTGGCCACAAATTCGGCGACATCTCTCTTCATGCCAGGCCACCAAAACTGCCTCCGCAAGTTCCGATACATCTTCGTCGCACCCGGGTGTACAGTGTACCTGCTCCCATGAGCCTCGCGTAACACCGCACGACGAACCTGCTCCTCCGCTGGGACGTACAACCTGCCACGAAACCTCGCAGCACCGTCCTCGCCGAGCTCCACATCAGCCATCGCAAGAATCCGGGGCAACTCAGGGTCCGCATGCTGAGCCTCTGTCACCTGACGACGGATAGCAGGAGTGACAGTCAGACTCGCAAGCACTGCCAACCCTCGCTCCTGGGGAATCTTGAGCCTGAAGGATACTTCGGGCACCTGTTCCCAGAGCCTCCACTTCCTCAACATCAAGGTACTGACCGCCACCTTCCGACTCAAGGCATCGGCGACGACATTCATCCTGCCCGGCTGATAAGACAGGGTGAAGTCATAGTCCTTCATGAACTCCATCCAACGCCTTTGTCTGAGGTTCAGATCTCTCTGCGAGAACACATACCTCAAACTCTGATGGTCAGTGAACACCTCGAACTTCTCGCCTTACAGATAATGCCTCCAGATCTTCAGCGCGAAGATCACCGCCGCCAACTCAAGATCATGGGTAGGGTAGTTCTCCTCATGGGGCTTTAGCTGCCGAGATGCATAAGCCACCACTTTACCATGCTGCATCAGAACAGCACCCAATCCAACGCCGGAAGCATCTGTACACACCACAAAACCTCCCGATCCAGAAGGCAAAACCAACACCGGAGCCGAGGTGAGCAACCTCTTCAGTTCAGTGAAGCTCTGCTCACACTCCTCGGACCAAACGAAAGGCACATCCTTCCGCGTGAGCCTCGTCATCGGGGTCGCAATGCGGGAAAAATCCTGGATAAACCGGCGATAATACCCCGCAAGCCCCAAGAAACTCCGGATCTCCGTCACCGACCTCGGCCTCGGCCACTGCATCACAGCCTCGACCTTGGCGGGATCCACGGAAATGCCATCACCAAAAATCACGTGCCCCAGAAAGTGCACCTCGCTGAGCCAAAACTCGCACTTGTTGAGCTTCGCATACAACTGGTGATCTCGCAACGTCTGCAGCACCACACCCAAATGGCACGCATGCTCCTCAGCAGACCGCGAATAAACAAGGATGTCTGTAACGACCCGAGAATCCGATTACCGGGAAGGCCCGATAACCCGAGACTCGCACCGCCACCCACGAGCCCGAAGACTCGGAAGGGTTAAAAGGATGGTGTGGAAACTACACAAGCATCACAAATAATTGCAGAAATTAAACAGTTATGATATTAAGCAGGAAATGAATTAACATTTTACATGGTCCACAATAAAATAACAACAACAGCAACAGTAGTCCACGACTAGTACAGTGACAAGAAAGAAAAGTACAGCTACACGGGGCATCCCCCGGCTCTGACCTCTGGCACTACCTCTGGGCACCCGCACCACGCTTCCGCTGCGCTCCTGACACGCTCCCCGAAGGTGGCGCCTCACCTGAAACACGGTGAAAACACGCAGGGAATGAGTCTCGGAACAAGACTCAGTAGGGATCACTCGAACCCTACCTCGAAAAACGAGAAACCACTACTCTAGCGGTAGAAAGGTACCTCGGAAAGGAAAGCCCTGTACTCTACAGAACTAGACCCTAACGGTACGCAAACCGACACACGTGCCACGGTACGAGAAGACCGAAACTCAACGGTCGAACCGTCAAAACCCGAAGGTCGGAAACACACGACTGACAGTCTGACACTCCGTACTCAACAGGAGTACCACCCACTAGAAGCACAGCCGGTAGCGTCCCCTGACGTCTTACACCGCACCGCAGGTGAACCGCCTGACATGGTAGGTCCTACCCGAGGCGCAAACACCGTACAAGTAACTACAACAAGTGACTAGCTGGGGTCACGCCCGTCGACGTGGGTCCAACCGCCCCCAACCACGTGTGCACACACAGACCGCGCGTCCCTGGTCTGGCCCTCTGACCGGTTTTCCCCTCAGCCGGACTCTGGCTGCAAGACGTGGGGCCCAACGGTAACCGGTCCACAAACCGTCTCTAAAGGTCAGCCCGTACACCACTCCCTGGTGCGACTAGCACACGCGTACTAGTAGGCTACGACTAGTGGAGGGTCACAGAAGGAGTAGACTCTCAAGTCTCGGAAAACAACGGTGCAACTGCAGGTACGAGGAACGCTCCTTGTACCAACACCGACGCACGGTGACCAGCTGCCAACAACATCTCCCGGTACACTCTGTACGACGAGAGACACACCGACGCAACCCGTACCCTTGAACGGTCCACACTGGGCCGCTCAGGGATGTGCGGTCACACAGGGACCGCACAAGGATTAGAACGGTCATATCAGGACCGTTCCACCCAGGGTCCAAACGACGGATAAACGGTCAGCACAGGACCGTTCAAACAGATGTGCGGCCAACTCTTGACCGCACGTGGGTGAAGAACGGTCACCTCCTGGCCGCTCGTCTCCCAACGGTAAAAAAGCCTGGACGGTTAGTCCTTAGCCGCACTTGGGGAAGGGCGGCTACGGCTTAGCCGTTCAGGTGTTGTGCGGTCAGGGCCAGACCGCACATCCAACCATAGCGCTAGGGGATGTACGGCCAGCACCTGGCCGTGCAAGGGGTTATGCGGTCAGCTCCTGGCCGCACATCCCAGAGCACTGCACAACGGTCACAACCAACGGTCAAAACCCTTGGGGTTGGGCGGTTGCTGTGGGGCCGCACATTAGGATATGCGGTCCCACGATAGACCGCTCAAGCCCACTGCGCGCCAAGCCTCACCCAAAGCGCGCCGAGCCGATGAACGGTCCGAACGGAACCGCATAGGGGTTGTGCGGCCACTGGTTCGACCGCACATCGCTCACCGGCGAGAAAATGGCGAACCTCACCGGAATCGCCCAATCGGCCTCAAAACAAACCCCACGGGGGGGGGGGAAATGGCGAGAGAAGAACCCCCAAGCCCCCTAGCATGCTCCTACGCCCTTAAACCGTGAAATCGGGGCTCAAAACGATGGATCGGACGAACTCACCCCGCGGCATGATCGACCCTTCCCGGCTCAAAATAAACCCCTCTCGACCTCGTCTCGAGCTGAAACTCACGGGGACGGAAGACATGAGGCTAAGGAACGTCACCCTACCTCCGGTTCGCGACGCAACGCTCCGATCCGAGCTCGAAGTCGCGAAGAACGCCGTTAGAATCTCGCCTCTCCACGCCTCCCACGCTCGCCGTATGCCCGCACGATCGCCTCGCCGCCGCCCACGTCACCGCGCCGTCGCCCCGCCGCCGTCTGCAGCCGGAGGGGAGCTCGCCGTGGCCAACCGGGAGGAAGAGAGGGAGAGGGAGGGAGACACGGTGGAGGAGGAAGGAGGAAGAAGAAGAAAAGAGAAAAGAAGAAAAAGAAAAGAAAAGAAAATGGGAATATATAGAAAATCCGATTTTTCGGAAAAATACCGAAAATTAGAAAAATACATTTCCGGAATCCTCGGAACGCACCGATCGCAACGGTACCACTCGTGCCTCGGGGAACTGCCCAGTTCGCCCGCAGCGAGCGTCCGAAGAAAAAGCCGAAACACACACCGGAAATCGGAAAACACGCGCGGAAAAAGCCGCGGAACGCCTCCGGGCCTCCGAAACGACTCCGGATCGCGCCGATCCGAACACGAAAGATGTCCGAAACGAAATTTCGGACACAACGGAGCCGGACGCTCCGAAAACTAGATCCGGGACCCACGAAGAAGGATCCGAAAGGTCCGGGATATTACAATGTCATCCACAAAGATGACCACAAACTGGTCCAAATACGGATGAAACATCCTCTGCATCAAGTCCATGAAGGCTGCTGGGGCATTGGTGAGCCCAAACGGCATCACCAGAAACTCATAATGCCCGTACCTCGTACTGAATGCAGTCTTCTCCACATCGGACTCGCGAATTCTCAGCTGATAGTAACCGGACCGCAAATCAATCCGCGAGAACACCCGCGCAGACTGAAGTTGGTCGAACAAATCATCAATCCGCGGCAACAGATACTTGTTCTTAATGGTCACTTCATTCAGCTGCCGATAGTCAATGCATAGCCGCAGACTACCGTCATTCTTCTTCACGAACAACACGGGCGCACCCCAAGGGGAAAAGCTCGGACGAATATACCCCTTGGCCAATAGTTCCTGCAACTGCGCCCTCAACTCCCTCAGCTCAGCGGGGGCCATACGGTAGGGAGCCTTCGCCAAAGGTCCCGTACCAGGTACAACCTCGATCACGAAATCGATCTCCCGCTGGGGAGGTAATCCAGGCAACTCCTCAGGAAAAACATCGGGAAACTCGCACACCACCGCAATGTCCTCGACATTCGGCTCCATCCGATCAGACACAACCACAGACGCGAGAAAACCCTGACAACCTGAATCAAGCAATCGACGGGCTCGAATAGCAGAGATAAGAAATCGAGAAGAGGTGGAACGGATACCTTGGAAATAGAAGGTCCTCTTGCTCGGATGCTGGAAGTAGACCCTCTTCATTCCACAATCCACCACCGCTCCATGAGTCTCGAGCCAATCCATGCCTAGAATCACGTCGTAATCCCGAAGCTGCAATGCATACAACCTGCCTGGCATACTCCGCCCATCGATCCACACCGGAACCTGGTCGAAGCAATACGGAGTGACCATAAAGTCACCCGAAGGCAACTCCACTGCCAAATCACAGGACAACTGGGTCACCGGCTCCTCGACGCTCGACGCGAAATCCTCCGAAATAAACGAATGAGACGCGCCAGAATCAAATAAAACCCGAGCCGCACAACCCAAAATCTGAACGGTACCTTCCACGAGCTGCGACGCCACTGCCTCTGCCCTGGTCAAGTGCGTGATCTGGCCACGAGCCCTCTGCCTGCCTCCCACACTAGCTGACCTGGGTAGCGGCGGATACTGTCCCTGCTGCTGCTGCTGCTGGGGAACCTGCTGCTGCGGCGGCCTCTGAAGACAGTCACGCGCCATGTGCCCTGGCTGGTCACACCGAAAACAGATGATCGGCGCCGTGCACTGCCTGCCTGGGTGGGTCCCACCACACCGTGGACAAGGTCCTCACGATCCACCCACTGATCCCTGACGCTGCAAAGGAATCGGCTGCTGTACACTGCCCGATGAAGCTTGCCCTTGATCCTTGTGCTTCTTCCGAAGACTCTTCTTCAAGAACTTCTTGATCTTCGAGCCGAAGGACGCAGATCCTGCCACTGAAGCTGCCGATGCCGGTACTCCTGAACCACCCGACGCATGCTGGAAGAAACCCTGCTGCTGGGTAGCCGACTGCTGGCTGCGACCTGACAAAGACTGTCCCTGGCTGATCGGTCCTCGAGTCCTCTGCATATCCATCTCCAAGGAAATCGCAACACGAGACGCCGTCTCTAGATCAGTGGCCCCATTCGCGATCAAATGGTGCCTCAGCTCCAGCCTCAAGCCCTGCACAAACTGCGTGGTCCTCACCCTCTCATGCTCCATGATATGAGGTGCGTACCGACCCAGCTCGACAAATCGGGCCCTATACTGCAACACGGACATGTCACCCTGCACCAGCTCCAGAAACTCCCGCATCCGCTGCGTAGCAACGACGTCTGGACAGTACGTACGCTCGAAAGCACTGACAAAGTCACCCCACTCGACCTGCTCAAGTGGACGAAACTGAAAGGACGTCTTCCACTCGGAAGACCACCACCTCCGAGCCGTACCCTGCAACTGGTTGTAGGCCAACCCCACTCTGTCCTCGGCAGTACTCTTTGCAGAACTGAACACCCGCTCCATCTCATCGAGCCAATCACGAGCCGCATCAGGGTCTGCCTGGCCGCTAAAGTAAGGTGGATGGAACTTCATGAAGTCCCTCACCGCTCGGCCTGGCCCACCCCTAGCTGACGAGCCCTCAACAGCCTCTCCGCCAAACTGCTGAGACATGAGATGGTACATGCCACGGAAGAAATCCTCGGCCCCCGGAGCCCTCGCAGCATCCGCGGCCTCGGTAGCTCCCGGAACTCTGCTATGCTCCTCTTGGTCCCTCTGGACCCCCTGCTGGATCTCCTGACCTCCAGCCGACTGCCCCTGCTGAGAGCGAGAACTCCTCCTCGGCGCCATCCTCGCTCCTGAAGCACAAGACAGAAAACACGGAAACGGCAATGTCAGAATAAAACATGCGGTGCCCAATGCCAGCGTCACATGTACATCATCGTTGTGGACTAGTGGACCACTACAATTACCTATGATTCTCATGTAATTCCACAACCGCGCTCTGATACCAGCTGTAACGACCCGAGAATCCGATTACCGGGAAGGCCCGATAACCCGAGACTCGTACCGCCACCCACGAGTCCGAAGACTCGGAAGGGTTAAAAGGATGGTGTGGAAACTACATAAGCATCACAGATAATTACAGAAATTAAACAGTTAAAATATTAAGCAGGAAATAAATTAACAATTTACATGGTCCACAATAAAAAATAATAACAGCAACAGTAGTCCACGACTAGTACAGTGACAAGAAAGAAAAGTACAGCTACACGGGGCATCCCCCGGCTCTGACCTCTGGCACTACCTCTGGGCACCCGCACCACGCTGCGCTCCTGACGCGCTCCCCGAAGGTGGCGCCGAACCTGAAACACGGTGAAAACACGCAGGGAATGAGTCTCAGAACAAGACTCAGTAGGGATCACTCGAACCCTACCTCGAAAAACGAGAAACCACTACTCTAGCGGTAGGAAAGTACCTCGGAAAGGAAAGCCCTGTACTCTACAGAACTAGACCCTACGGCACGTAAACCGACACACGTGCCACGGTACGAGAAGACCGAAACTCAACGGTCGAACCGTCAAAACCCGAAGGTCGGAAACACACGACTAACAGTCTAACACTCCGTACTCGACAGGAGTACCACCCACTAGAAGCACAGCCGGTAGCGTCCCCTGACGTCTTACACCGCACCGCAGGTGAACCGCCTGACGTGGTAGGTCCTACCCGAGGCGCAAACACCGTACAAGTAACCACAAACAAGTAACTAGCTGGGGTCACGCCCGTCGACGTGGGTCCAACCGCCCCCAACCACGTGTGCACACACAGACCTTGCGTCACTAGGTCTGGTCCTCTGATCGGTTTTCCCCCGTAGCCGGACTCTGGCTACCGACGAGGGGCCTACGGTAACCGGTCCACAAACCGTCTCGAAAGGTGGGTGCCCGTACACCACTCCCAGGTGAGACCAGCACCTCGTACTGGTGGGCTACGACTAGTGGAGGGTCACTGAAGGAGTAGACTCTCGAGTCAACGGAAAACAACGTCCGAAACCGACAACGTGTGGGAATCACCCCACGCACCAGCCCCGTCGCACGGTGACCACGGTCGGAAAGGAAACAGACGCACGGCCCACGGTCAAACGCCTGACCGAGGCAAACGGGACTTCCGGACACCAAAAACACGGTCACGGAACTCCACGGGGTGCCTGGGACGCACACACGGCCCAAGGGGAACACCCAACAACGACCTGATCGCGCTAGGGATACCCAGCGCGACAGGGACCATCGCGCTAGGGAACCCTAGCGCAACAGCGAAGATCGTGCTAGGTCTCCCTGGCGCGACAGGAACCATCGCGCTAGGTCCTCCTAGCGCGACAAGGACCATCGCGCTAGGTCCTCCTAGCGCGACAAGGATGATCGCGCTATGACCCCATAGCGCGACAGGAACCGCCAAACTGTTCATCTTCTCCGATGAACGCGCTCGGTCGGGGCAGCGCGACCTCCAAGAACGCGCTACTGGAGTATAGCGCGTTCTCAGTCCGCGGCCGAAAACGGTAAGAATGCCCAAAAAAACCATCCACGCCCCCCATACCTCCATAGGAGAGGGGAAAAACAAAGGGGAAGACCCCTGGGGACCCCTAGCATGATTCTAGGCCCTCAAAACACGAATCCATGCATTGAATCCATAGATCGGGCGAGCTCTCCCCAAATCATGGAAAAACCCAAAAACGCTCAAATGATCCCCTCTCGGCCTCCCCGCGGCCTATAAATCACGAAAAAGAACGGCATGAGGCTAAGGAACGTCACCCTACCTCGATGGAGCGAATGCTCCGCCGGATCGATCACGAATCACGAAGAATGCTCGAAGCTTCACGAACTCCCCACGCTTCCCACGCTCGCCGCACGCCCACGAGATCGCCTCACCGTCGCCCACGCGTCCGCGCCGTCGCCCCGCCGCCGTCCGTAGCCGGAGAGGGGTTCGCCGCGTCCGAATGGGAGAGAGGGAGAGAGAGGGGGCTCACGGTCGCGAGAGAGAGGAGGAAGAAGAAGAAAGAGAAAAGGGAAAGAAAAAGAAAAAGGAATTAGGATTTATAGAAAATCCGAATTTTCGAAAAAATATCGAAAAATAGAAAAATACATTTCTGGAATCCTCGGAACGCACCGATCGCAACGGTACCACTCGTGCCCGGGTGAACGGCCCAGTTAACCCGCAGCGAGCGTCCGAAGGAAAAGCCGAAACACACACCGGGAATCGGAAAACACACGCGGAAAAGCCGCGGAACGCCTCCGGGCCTCCGAAACGACTCCGGATCGCGCCGATCCGAACACGAAAGATGTCCGAAACGAAATTTCGGACACAACAGAGCTGGACGCTCCGAAAACCAGATCCGGGACCCACGAAGAAGGATCCGAAAGGTCCGGGATATTACAATTTCTGTCGGGTATAAGATGTAAAGGACGACACTTGTCTCCTCTGATTCAAGAGTATAAACACGACGAAGACCCAAAACAAGGTAGTCGTACGGCGAACACCGGGCCGTACTCTTATGAGTAACGAGTCACGGGGTCAAGAATGAACGGTTGACAGTAAGCCGTTCGAGAGAGAGAAGTAAGTTCTGAAGAACGAATATACGAACCACTCGGGTCGTATTTTTAAGAAATACGGTTCAAGAGAATCCGTATTAAGTATAACGATAATATCTAATTATAAGATAATTTATGCAAAGTAGTTACCGGGTTGCCAATAACAATTAAACCAACTAATTTCAGTTTAATGTCCATTGGTCAATTCCGGGCTCAAATATGACCGAAGGTTATCCAAGGGTAATCGGTCAATTTATCAAGTTAAAACGATAGTTATGATGTCACTACAAGAAAAAGTGGCAATAGCGACCGAATTAGAGACCGAATAAATCGGTCGCTAGTCGGTCCCAAATAGCGACCATATAGCGACCGATATAATCGGTCGCACGTCTGAGACCCATTTTACGACCGAATTTATTTCGGTCTCTAATCGGTCGCTGATCTTGCGACCGAATTTATTTAGGTCGCGAAGCGGTCGCGGATCACTCATCTCCCCCCCCCCCCCCCCCCGCCACCAGCTCCCCCCCTCCCCCACGCGTCCCCCCCCCCTCCCCCCTGCGGCCCCCTCCCGCCCGAGCCCCTCTCCGCCCTAGCCCCCCTCCCCCTGCGGCCCCCTCCCCTCCCGCCCGATCCCCCCTCCGCCCGAGCCCCCCCCTCCCCCTGCGGCCCCCTCCCGTCCGAGCCCCTCTCCGCCCTAGCCCCCCCTCCCCCTGCTGCCCCCTCCCGCCCGAGCCCCTCTCCGCCCGAGCCCCCCCTCCCCCTGCGGCCCCCTCCCGCCGGAGCCCCCCTCCGCCCGAGCCCCCCCTCCCCTTGCGGCCCCTCTCCCGCCCGAGCCCCTCTCCGCCCGAGCCCCCCCTCCCCCTGCGGCGCCCTCCCGTCCGAGCCCCTCTCCGCCCTAGCCCCCCCTCCCCATGCTGCCCCCTCCCGCCCGAGCCCCTCTCCGCCCGAGCCCCCCCTCCCTCTGCGGCCCCCCCATCTCCCCCCCGCGACCAGCTCCCATCGGCGGTGGACGGACGACTGCGAGCGGCGTGGCGAGCGGCGGTGGACTGACGACCGGCGTGGCGAGCGGCGGTGGACGGACGACTGCGAGCGGCGGCGGGGACCGGCCATCGGAGGTAAGTGAGGCGGACCCCCGCCGGAGCCCCCCTCCGCCGGAGGCCCCCTCCGCCCGAGCCCCCCCTCCCCCTGCGGCCCCCTCCCGCCCGAGCCCCTCTCCGCCCGAGCCCCCCCTCCCCCTGCGGCCCCCTCCCGTCGGAGCCCCCCTCCGCCCGAGGCCCCCCTCCCCTTGCGGCCCCTCTCCCGCCCGAGCCCCTCTCCGCCCGAGCCTCCCCTCCCCTTGCGGTGGACGGACTTTTTATTTTGTTAAACATGTTAAAGTTTTGTGTGTTTACATTTCATTCGCATAGGGAAAATGTCTGAAGATCGTTCATGGATGTACCGTAGAGTAGTTGATCAGGTGGTGTCTATGGAATTTAAAAATGGAGTTGAGAGATTCATTCAGTTTGCTTTGAGAAATCCTATTGAAGCTGTAGATTGTGAGGGTCGTATCCGATGTCCTTGTGTAGTCTGTAAGAATTTGAAGTGGCTGACAACATGGGATGTACAACGTCATTTATACAGAAAGGGGTTTGTTAAAGATTATACAAACTGGATATGTCATGGTGAAACATTGTGGTCCTACGAGCCTGCCAATAGAGGAAGTGGAAGTTCATATGTTGATATGGTCATAGATGCTGCTGGTCCAGAATTCAATGTTCATGAGGAGCATGTACACAATGAAGAACCGCCAAACAAGACAGCTGAAAGATTTTATCAGTTACTCAAAGATGCTGATGAGCCATTGTGGAATGGATGTCAAAATCACTCTCGACTGTCTGCGGTGTCACAATTATTGAACTTCAAATCTGAATTTCACATCTGTGAGATTTGTTTTGATCGTTTGTTACTGATTATCAAAAGTATGTTGCCACAAGATGAGAAATTACCTGAAAATTTTTATCGTGCAAAGAAGATGGTCACTGACTTAGGGCTTGGATATGAGAAAATAGATGCATGTCCTAATCATTGCATGCTATATTATAATGAGGATAAAAGTAAGGTATCATGTTCCATATGTGGTCATGATAGATTCAAGCCTAAGAAAGGGGACAATTCAAAGCAAAAAGATATACCATATATGTCATTGCGGTATTTTCCTATTGCACCGAGATTGCAGAGAATGTATATGTCACCAAAGATAGCTCAACATATGAGATGGCATGCGGAAAGAGTACGTCGACAACATAATGTAATCAGTCATCCTGCAGATGCCGAAGCTTGGAGTCACTTTAACCGTGCTCATCCTACTTTCTCAAAAGAGTCGCGTAATGTAAGGCTGAGTTTATGTACTGATGGATTCAATCCATTTGGAGGTTCAGTGACTTCCTACTCTTGCTGGCCAGTTTTCGTGACACCATATAATCTTCCGCCAAATATGTGCATGAAACGAGAGCATTTATTTCTATCATTATTGATCCCTGGTCCAAAAAATCCTGGGAAAAAACTAGACATATATCTCAGGCCGTTGATTGATGAGTTGAAATTGTTATGGACTGATGGGGTTACTACCTATGATGCATCCAGAAAATAAAATTTCACTATGAAGGCTGCATTGATGTGGACAATAAGCGACTTTCCTGCATATGGAATGTTATCTAGCTGGAGCACTCATGGAAAACTAGCATGTCCTTACTGTATGGACAGTTCCAAATCATTTGTACTTAAGCATGGTGGCAAGTCATGCTGGTTTGATTGTCATCGACGATTTCTACCAAGGGACCATCCGTTTAGAAGGCAAAAAGATGCATTCTTAAATAACAGAATTGAATTGGAAGAAGCTGATTTTGAACGGTTGTCTGGTCCACATTTAGCAGCAAGTGTACAGAACTTACCAGATATAGCACAATTGTCGAGCAGCACAAGACAGCTCCCTGGATTTGGGAAGGATCACAACTGGGTCAAAAAAAGTATCTTCTGGGAATTGCCTTATTGGTCAACTCTTCTTATACGACATAACCTCGACGTCATGCATGTTGAGAAGAATGTCTTTGATAATGTGTTCAACACTATTATGGACATAAAAGGCAAAACAAAGGATAATGTGAATGCTCGTTTAGACGTGAAAATACTTTGTAAACGTCCAGAACTGGAACTTATTGATAGAAATGGTAAAACCGTTAAACCGAAAGCAATTTACGCCCTTGGAGCTGCACAGATTAAAGAAGTATGCTTTTGGCTAAAACAATTGAGATTTCCAGATGGTTATGTGTCTAACATTGCTCGTTGCGTGAATACAAATGAGGGGAAAATATATGGAATGAAAAGTCATGACTGTCATGTGTTCATGCAGAGGTTGTTACCTATTGTATTTCGTGATATGATGCCGAAGCCGATATGGGGAGCAGTGACTGAGTTAAGTCAGTTTTTCAAAATTTTATGTGCATCAGAGCTCAGGTATGAAGATGTGGAAACTATTGAACAGAATGTGATCACGACAGTTTGTAGATTGGAAAAGATATTTCCACCCTCATTCTTTGATTCAATGGAGCACCTGCTTATACACTTACCATATGAGGCTAAAGTAGGAGGGCCAGTACAATTTAGATGGATGTATCCATTTGAGAGGTAATATATATATATATTCTCCTCATAATTCAATTAGATGCTGATGTGTTTTTCATTATCTTATGAACATTCTGGTAGGTGCATGCATGAATTGAAAATGAAAGTTCGCAACAAGGCAAAAGTAGAGGGTTCCATTGCGGAGGCGTACATTATGGAAGAAATATCAAATTTCTGTTCAATGTACTTTGAACCTGAGGTACAAACTCGTCGTACTCGGCCACCACGTAATGATGATGGGGGAGACTCCGTTCACTCTGAGCGGCTGTCTATATTTAAGTATCCTGGACGTGCGTATGGACGTTCTTCGAGTCGGATGCTAAATGATAGAGAATTGCACTGTGCAGAAATGTACATCCTTTTAAATTGTATGGAGGTTGAACCTTATGTTGCGTAAGTTCTCTGCTCACATTACATTGTGTCTATAACTTATTATTTTTCATTCCATCTATAATGCTCCAATGGTCGTAATACAGACAATTTGACTCAGAATTAATCCAAAGATGTCCATATCTCACTGACATGGAGGTTGAAAAAGAACGAGAAAAATCATTTGCTTCTTGGCTGAAATATCGTGTAAGTATTATTACTACTCTTTCTCCTTGTTAGGCCAATGACAAATTCTGACTAGTGTGCTCTCCATATGTAGGTTGAAAATGGTTTTATTACTGATCAAAGAATTCGAGAGAGTAGTTATGGCCCATCGAAAGTTGCACGTACATATCCAGCATTTATTGTGAATGGGTATAGATTTCACACTAGACAATATGGGCAGAATAAGTCAACAATGAACAGCGGGGTATGTGTGAAAGGAAGTACATATAATGAAAACGAACGTGATTATTATGGTATTATTGAGGAGATCTTAGAATTGCAATATCTCGGAGATGACAACCATATATTTCTGTTCAAGTGTCATTGGTTTGATCCCAATTCTGTTCGAAATGACACAACATATGGGATTGTCGATATCAGACATAAGTCTAAATTGAATACTTATGATCCATTCATTTTGGCCGCACAAGCCCAGCAGGTCTATTATACAAAGTATCCATCGTCTAGAAATAAAGAAAGAAATGATTTGTGGGCAGTTTGCAAGGTTAAGACAAGGCTTTTCCCGGATTATGAGTTGGATTAACAGTAGAGTTGGATGTGAATGCCGAATTCTTTCAATCAGACTAGGGTGATGATGTAGAGTTGCCTGCTTCTAGTGATGAATCTGTGGAGGCACTGTCTTTATCTAAAGAGAATGAAGTGGAAGAAGTCGATCCAGAACAACCTGAAATACAGTTGGGGGACTCCGAAGAGGAGGAATATATTAGTGATCAAAATGAATCTGATAATGAAGATGTGAATGTTGAATTTGATATATCTCCAACATCTGAAGATGAAATGGAGAATGTTTGATTAATGGCATACAATTTTACCTAAAATTTTAATACTCTGTAACTTTCTTTCTTTCAATATTTGATGAATATGCATGTATTTTATTACCAGTTGAAGATATGGTTCGAGGACGGCGTGGGACTTCTTCAGGTGGGAGGGGAGAGGGTAGCGGGAGGAGATTTACTTCCATTTCTACACCGGTAGTAGGTATGTATACTTTCATGTATAATGCATTGTAGTATTTGTTTAAAATAATTCTTTATGTTTTTGTGGTATCTTATTCTTATTTTCACAGGACCCACGACCTCTGCACCGTTACCACTGACAACAGGTAGATTGACGGCCTCTGCACCGCCATCACACATGGCGAGTGGATCTACACCTCCTCCAGCTGAGTCAGGTATGTTCATTTACATTTCTATATTTTTTTGATAGTTTATTTTATTTATTTTTGTCCATTTCGTATAGTACGTGCTGATGACGAGACGAGTCATCACGAGGGGGAGGGCAGTTATAATGAGACGATGCGGGCAGTGTGGATAAATGAAGGGTATGTAATGCATTATTTTTGTTATCTATTCATCATTGTGGTATTAATATTTTCAATTTCAGGAATAAAATAGAGCCAGCCCAAGCATCACAATTTATTACAAAGTCAATTGAAGCACATTTTCCAGGCCCCATCCGTCGCTTTTCTGATTTTCCGATGGATGTTCGGGATTTATTGTTCACTATGTTCTTGGTATTTATCTTATTTTATCATATTAAGTCATTTTCCTGCTATATTTTAACACACTTATTGTTATGTAACATATAATTTATTTTTTGTTAATATGTAGAGGAATCATCGATTCACAGAGCATTCAGATGAGTTACGTGCTAGATCTGCATGGACAACTACTGCAAGAGCAAATTTCAAACATCTTATGCACAATATCCGAAAAAATGCAGAAAGAGCATGTACAAGTACAGATAAGAACCAATGGAAGGAGCATGGGCCTGTGTGGATGAGAAAGGAGTATTGGACGGAGCTGTGCAACATTTGGGGAACGGAGAAATGGAATGACAATTCAAACAAAGCAAAGCAAAACAGAGCAGCGCATCCTGGAGCGAATGTACACACGGGTGGCTCTGTCTCCTTTGCAACGCATAAAGCGAGATTGGTAAGTACACTTCTACATTTGTAATTTTTTTTAATCTAATAATAAACTGTGATTTATTTGAATAACAGGAAGTACAATTAAAGCGGCCACCTCAATTTCAAGAACTTTTTGATTATACTCATAAGAAGAAAGGGACAAATGCTTACATTAGTGAGAAAGCTCGGGAGGTAGCGGTAAGTGTATACATTAATAGTTTTCATTTAAGATTAAACTGTAGAATAATTTTGTTTTATTTTTTTGTTTTTTGCAGGACTCATATAGTAGAGGAATGGATGAGAGGTACGGGGATGACAGTCAGCGTCCAGAGTTGGATCCTGACATTTGGGTTGCAGCATCTGGGGCACCCAAGAAAGGCCATGTTTATGGTTTTGGACATAGCTTGGGCACGACTAGGGTGTTATCATCATGCTCGAGTTCGGTCTCACATGCGACCTCTCCATTTACCACACCAGCAGCCCCAGATACCACACCAGCAGCCCCAGATGGTTCTTCCAGTGCCGCCCCGACCATGACTCCAGATATGTTTAGGGCGATCGTCAACGAGACCGTCTCTCAGAATATCTCAACCATCGTCTCTCAGACCGTCTCCCAGATGCTCACAGAATTGGGACTTGCTAGTAATAGAGCACCTCCTGCACCTCCTGCACAGCAGCCTCCGGTAAGTATTTTATTTGATTGATTTTCTATTTGTTAACTCTAAATATCATCTTACAAAATATAAGAATTTAGATTGAGGAGGGGAAAATATCATTTTCTTAACTCTATGAACTTGGGTTTGAGGGTCCAAAATTGAAAAGAGAGGTCCAATCAATCCATCGATTGTTCCAACACGACATGGGGGGTGAAAGTAACCTGTAGAAATTGACGGAGTTCAAATTAGACTCCAAATTTGAGCTCGATGCTCAAATTTACATTTCCTAAATAGAACCAAGTTAATCGAGTGTAAGAGGGTCAAAAATAAAGAAATATATGTCCAATTAATTTGTCAATGACTCCAACACGACCGGGAAGGTGAGAGTGACTTGTAGAAACTGACGGAGTCCAAATTGGACTACCGATTTGAGCAAAACGTTTAAAATTGTCATTCGTCAATTTCACTTAAATGAAAAACATCTTGCTTTTAATTTTCAAGAAAAATTGATTTCTTTATTAAGGATTTGATTTTAATTTTTTTAAATGATATACAGGATCATCCGTCGCGAGATGTTGGACGAGACGACGACCAGGATGACACATATGCGGAGGATTTGTGATTTCATTTTAGTTATTTGCATGTTGTCATTTTATTATGGATGTATAATTAATTTGTGTGTTTGTATGTGATGAATTTGAAGTTCGTGGAGATTGTGATTTGTGTAGTTGATTTATATGTTTTTATGAAATTGTTATTTATCAGGTTATTTATTTTATTAAATTGTTATTTATCATGTGATTTATAGTCGATTATATAAATTTATAAAAAAAAATACTACAAAATTAGCGACTGAATAGCGACCGAATAGCGACTGTCTTTATTATTTATTTTATTAAAGTATTAAAATTAGCGACAGAATAGCGACCGAATAGCGACTGTCTCTATTATTTATTTTATTAAATTATTATTTATCAGGTGATTTATAGTCGTTTATATAAATTTATTTTAAAAAAATACTACAAAATTAGCGACTGTATATATTAGCGACGAGTCATGCGACCGATTGATATCGGTCGCTATCCGCGACTGATATTGCGACCGATAATTATCGGTCGCTATCCGCGACTGCTTCTGCGACCGATAATTATCGGTCGCTAACGGCGACCTATTCTGCGACCGATTTATATCGGTCGCCATTTAGCGACTATTAGATAGCGACCGACATGTTCGGTCGCTAATAGGTGTCTGTTTGGTCGCAGTATCTCTTTGCGACCGATCTGCGACCGAATAGCGACCGGGAGGTCGGTCGCTACTCGCGGTTTTTCTTGTAGTGTGTAACCGTAATTTACCACGGTAAAAATGTCTCACGGTAAAAAAATGTGAAGTTTACCGGATAGAGTGTCCGGTTAATTGGCCAAAGACTTGCCATAAGTCGGCCAGTAATATTTTGATTTACAGTAATTTACAGAAATTACCTATGGTAATTAACCAATTTATCCAAAGTTATAAGTGAATTACAATAGTTTTCACTTTAAACAATTTATCAAAATAGATATTGCAAATAACAGAAATTTACTCATGTCATTATCTATTATTTATATGGATTGTCAAATTTTACTAATTAACATTTCTAATAGGTCAAAATAGTAAAAATCAGGTTTTCTGGAAGTTAAACGGATGACAGTGGGCCGTTAAACCTACTGGCTGTAAAACGGTTATCTATGGGCCGTTTTAAGGGTAAAAGGATACTACGGTTATAGTGGGGCCGTGTATCATGTAAAGCGGTCGTTTTCTAACCGTGTATATAAAATACGATAAAATGATAATACTACTAATTTCATTCTAAAGCGGTCTCTGGTTGACCGTTATTCATGTGAAATGGTTAAAATTGGGCCGCTTAAAGCAATTAAGGCGGTCAGGTCTAAGCCGTCTAAGAGATAAGCGGTCCGGTTGGAACCGTCTTTCTTTGTAACACGGGAACAGCAAAAACAGAAGTATAATCCGACAATGAGGGCTTCAATTCATGGGTTTAAGCATGGAAAATCATGAAATATGCAAGCTAACATGATGCCCTATCATTCCTTTTATTGAATTCAAGTTTGTGCCATGGTTACCTACCTTAACCGATGAAAATAAGAGAAAGCTTGGGGAAGAAGATGAATAGTGGTCTTGCAAAGCTTCACAGCAGCAAGACAGCAGCAAGAAATCCTTAAGTTGCTTAAGAGGAATGCTTAGGAATGCTTCCTCTATTTATAGGTTTGTAGAGAAGTGTTTAAACTTCTCACGCGGGCTGGTCAGAGCCGCAATTCCCTTGGCAGTGTTGAAAACGTGTTTATGCCAACCCAAACACGGTTTCACGTGTTCCACAAGGTAAGGTTACCCTTAATCTAAGCCTAATCCCATAGATTAAGCCATTGTTAACTAAAACCTTCATTTAATGTCACTAAACGATTTTTAATGAAATTGACCCAGAAGACAAAATTGCTAATCAAGATGTGATCTTTCAGATTATGATTTTTATGGAATTTTATCACGAGGTTTAATGTTAATCTCCCAATCTTAAGATTAAAATAATAATTTAACCCAATGTTCAACGGTTTAGTCGATAGAGAGAGTTTTTGATTTTTACCGATGAAACTCCAGAAGACAAAGTTGCTAAGAAAAATACTCTCTATCAGATGTGATTTTTGCAGATTTTTCCAAGGTAGTTATATTTTCGGGTGAATAATATTTTCCGCGTTTTTAAGTCAGGCTTAAATCACTGATTAAGCCATGTAAATGATTTTATTAGGGTCAGGTACAGGAGACCAAAGTATTTATCATGGTGTTTACTAATTAACTATCATTTTTCAGAATATTTACACGATAGTCAAAAACATTTACTATTTACTATTTACCTCAGTCACTATTCAACATTTACTATTTACGAAATTTAATATTTATATAGAAATTCGGGGTCTTACACTTCCGCTATAAAGAGACGAACGGACTCTCTCGTGTCTCACCTTACAAATATTATCTTTCAATTTAAAAAAAAATCTAACTTAGACACCCCGTCTGTAGAGACAAATCATATGGACAACATCGTACTCTTGCATTTACGCCCATCGGATTAACACAACATTAATAATACTTCTAACGGACGCATGCAGGTTATATATATATATATGTTATCTCCACGTACCAGTCTCTAGACGCTACTATGTATCTTCTCTCATCAGTAAATTTCTAAAGGAGTACAACTCTCCAGATGCCAAACTTTCCAAAAATTTTGCGTCAAGTAATTAAGAAGAGAGACTTGACGCAACCAGAGGGACAAGACCCCTTGTTCAGAGACTTGAGGGTGGTGGAAACCAAAGCCACAACCAGATGCCTTAACCACGAATTAAACTTATGGCAGCGAAGACCGATCGAGAAAGCGATGCAGTAGTACTACTGTTTCTAGACGGTCTGCGCGCCTGCCGTGGCGGCCGGCCGGGGAAGACGGAGAGAGTCGAGCGACCGATCGGGTGGTCCAGAGATGCACAGATTAATTAATAATCTGACCCAGCCGGAGATAATAATAATAAGTCATACATTTGCACGTCTTCGATCGGTCGGTCCATCCTGCTCTCCTCGTCAAGTACGGACTGTCCTTGTGTATCTGCTGTTATATATTCCAACTTACAACTTTAAAACAACACATGTAGCACGTATGGGAAAGAAGATACGTACCACATCAATTATATATATTCAGATATCAGTGCCTAACTAAATGTTTTATATATTAATAAAGGAATTTCCCTTTTGACCTTTAAACAAAATATATTACACCCCTTTGATTTTATTCAAAAAAGAAAAAGCATAGAATATAATAAAATCCTATAATTCGCTACCATGAATGCATGCATGATCTAGTAATTAACTATATATTCTCTAGGAAGCCTTGATATATGCATGCAAGATCACCAATATTCTTCCCTCCATTCAAACCAACCACCCACCCTAGACAGTGTCGAAACAGAAACTTAGGCGAACATTATCACTAATTAATCACCGGTATAATTTTCAAAACCTTTGTGGAAGGCATATATATATATATATATATATATATATTAATGCTTCTCTTTCTTGTACGTACCCTTAATTTGCTGCCATGCATATCCCCCTCACCGTTGTCATTTATTTCCCTTTTGATCTTTCTGGATCGAAGTACTCGCGCTGGGCAAAGCATGGTCTTCGTGGAAGTCATGAGATGACTATGACTTCAAATATATATATATATATATATATATATATATATATATATATATATAAAATATAGGAAGCTTTCTATATATCAGCGACATCCAGAATATATATATACCAGCTAGCGAAACCTTCAAAAAAAATTAAAAAAAATACCACCTAGCGATCGAAGCTTACTGCATGTGGAAGCCCCAACAAACAATTAGAAATCATGTACATAATAAATAACTTTCCTTGTTTTTCTCGTTGAAAACATGGTGTATGATCCAACTGGTCTTGCTAACTTGCTAAGAAAGTGATCGATCAAAAGCCTACCAGTAAAACATCTAAATAGCAATGTACATGTTTTAAATAAAAAAGCTTTCGATTCGAAATCTCTGTTTTGTTTCATATAAAGCCGAAGCTCTCTTCTGATTATTAAGTCGATTGAGGACCATTAGATCCACCCAATTATTAATATTACCCCTAAAAATTAAGTTCGGCTACATTTAATTTCTTGGACAAGAAAAAATAGTCGCAATGCGCTTGAAAGTTCTAGCTTATCCTCTCTTCTTATCCAAGAAGCAACTTAATTAATTAATTGCCTAGTAGCTAGCTAGCTAGGCAAGAGATAGACCCAAGAATATTATAACACCTTACGTACGTACGTGTGAGGATTCACACTTTCCCACCTCCCTCACAAAGACAAATTAAGAGAGGAGCCAAATTAAGAACAGGAGAGCGCCAGCAGTTTTGTTGCAGGCAGGCATGAGGAATTGACATCGATCCATCCTTCGGCTTCCTTCACTCCAATGATTTGCTAGCTGTTTACAAATCAGTACAACGCAGCGTACCTAGCTATAAATATTATTATTATTATTATTATATTGTGGCCACCCTTGATGTGTCATGAATATCATCCGTTCTTTAGATATGTCAGGCTAGCAAATCTTGGATGGAAGTTCCTCTGAACTGACAAGTACTCCATGATTTAATGAGAATCGTGGAAGCAATAACATATATAACCGGGGTTCCTGTTCCGTACGTGGATCGCTTGGAATTAATTGTATACTAATTAATCTCTACATTCTAGAGCAGTCCGGCAAATTATCCTATAAGGAACGACGTATTAATTAATTCCATAATCTCTCTCCAAGCTTTCTAGTTAATGTGTTTTTTATTTTTCTCTCCAAATTTCACATATTATTAAAAACAGCATCTCAAGGCGTGGTTTAGTGGATACTCCTATTTAATTATATTAGAAATTATAAGATGTACGCATCGGATACTTGGATATATATATATATATATACACAGCATGCTATAAATATATATATGTTTGACACTCGACCTTCTCTCAGAAAGAACACGTACTTCAATAACTAATCAAAATACTTATACTATACGAATGTTGAAGTTTAACAATGTATATACTTAATATTTTATTTATATATTTTTAATGTTTTAACAAGTTAGTTTTAACAAGCATATTTTATTATATCCATGTATAATTAATTAACCGCTCGTAAAAGTCTATATATAAAACTCGTGTACTTTTTTCTCACGATTGACTTTTATCGTATTTTCTCGTATCCAACACATGTACCGTATATATATCTACGTCAACGCCAGTACTTTCAGGTAAATTTTCCCACAAGATTAATTTGCAGTGGGGTGTTGTGTTGGAGATCTTCAGCAGCTAGCTAGCGGCTCCGTGAGCTGTCCTGTTCCCAGCTAATTAATTATGACCTTGTCTTCTTGACAGCAGCATGCTGTGATCTTAATTAGTCGCTAAGGAAGAATATCCCCACATGGTTTAAGTATGAATTAAACACCAAATGTCATATATACTTCTCTAGCTAGCTAGTATATATATATGTGCCGGCCGGCCGGTTAGCCTTACTGGGGATTACCAATTGGAAAGGCTTTCACCTAATGCACATTAAGTACGTACTTGCTGGCTTATATATATATTCCGGAAAAACACACGTCATTAATCAATTCGGTCGAGATAAACGACATATATATATATGTAAGATTAATTATAACCCGCCGAATTGAAGAGAAACTTATCAACCACGGAGTCTGAAGGTCATGGCCGTGGGGATCACATCCATCGATATATATATATATATATACATATTGCGGAAGGTTTGGTATGATTAGGACATGAGAACTTCTTATCATGTACACATTCACACTCGATCCCATGCAGTTACAAACAAACTAAGAGTACTGTTAATTATCAAGCTTCCAGGCAGTATAGTGTGTGTACGTACGTACTGTTTTCACATTATAATATGCTTCATTCCTTGTGTCGACATCCGAATTCCGAATATGACATCCCAGTTTAAGCACGGAATATATATATATATACACACCTACCACTACAAGAAAAATCGCGTATAGCGACCGACATATTCGGTCGCTATTCAGTCGTATATCGGTCGCAAATCTGCATTGCGACCGAACAGACACTATCTAGCGACCGAATGTGTCGGTCGCTATATCATAGTCGCTATATAGCGACCGACATAATTCGGTCGCAGTATCAGTCGTTACCAGAGACCGATTATAATCGGTCGCCTCACCGGTCGCTAATAATTCGGTCGCCATTCAGTCTCTATTCGGTCGCTACAATTGTTGTATTTTAAAAAATAAAATTAACCTATCGGATTAAGTCGGTCTCAATTCGGTCGCTATTCGGTCTCTAATTATGTTGTATTTTTAAAAATAAAATTAACCTATCGGATTTATTCGGTCTCAATTCGGTCGCTATTCGGTCTCTAATTATGTTGTATTTTTAAAAATAAAATTAACCTATCGGATTTATTCGGTGGCTAGTCGGTCGCTAGTCGGTCGCCAAGTATAATTATTTAATAAAAGAAATATAATTTTAGTCGCTATTCGGTCGCAATTCAGTCTCCATCCGGTCGCTAATTTTGCATTATTTTTTTTTAAAAATTTATTTAAACTGATAAATAAATTACCTGATAAATAACAAATTCATAACATAAATATAAAATCAACTACACAGACAACAATATCGACAAATCTCAAATTCATCACATACAAGCACCTGATAAATAACAATTTCATAAAACAATAATAAATCAACTACACGGATCACAATCTCCACGAACCTCAAATTACACACAATTAAAATAAAATCACAAATTAATCATACATCCATAATAATAAAATGACAACATACACAACTAAAATAAAATCACAAATCCTCCACATATGTCTCATCCTGGTCGTCGTCTCGTCCAACATCATCCTGGTCGTCGTCTCGTCCAACATCTCGCGACGGATGATCCTGTATATCATTTAAAAAAATTATAATCAAATCCTTAATAAAGAAATCAAGCATTAACAAGACTTAATAAAGAAATCAAGCATTAACAAGAGTATGCCAATAGTTTAAGCCAGCTCATTTTCATATATATAAATACACACACACAATATAAGTTCAAATTTCATCTTGTATTTTAAAAATGAAGTTTGAGCGCCGAGCTCAAACCGGGCATCCGATTTGGATTCCGTCAGTTCTGACAAGTCACTTTCATCTCCCCGGTCGTATTGGAATGATCGGCACGGCCATCCGACCGGTATTTCGAATTTTAGACCCCCGGACCCGTCCTAACAGTTCATTTGAACTAAGTGTATTTTAAAAATGAAGTTTGAGCGCCGAGCTCAAACCGGGCATCCGATTTGGATTCCGTCAGTTCTGACAAGTCACTTTCATCTCCCCGGTCGTATTGGAATGATCGGCACGGCCATCCGACCGGTATTTCGAATTTTAGAACCAAATGCCCCGTCCTAACAGTTCATTTGAACTAAGTGTATTTTAAAAATGAAGTTTGAGCGCCGAGCTCAAACCGGGCATCCGATTTGGATTCCGTCAGTTCTGACAAGTCACTTTCATCTCCCCGGTCGTATTGGAATGACCGGCACGGCCATCCGACCGGTATTTCAGATTTTAGACCCCCGGACCCGTCCTAACAGTTCATTTGAAATAAGTGTATTTTAAAAATGAAGTTTGAGCGCCGAGCTCAAACCGGGCATCCGATTTGGATTCCGTCAGTTCTGACAAGTCACTTTCATCTCCCCGGTCGTATTGGAATGATCGGCACGGCCATCCGACCGGTATTTCGAATTTTAGACCCCCGGACCCGTCCTAACAGTTCATTTGAACTAAGTGTATTTTAAAAATGAAGTTTGAGCGCCGAGCTCAAACCGGGCATCCGATTTGGATTCCGTCAGTTCTGACAAGTCACTTTCATCTCCCCGGTCGTATTGGAATGATCGGCACGGCCATCCGACCGGTATTTCAGATTTTAGAACCAAATGCCCCGTCCTAACAGTTCATTTGAACTAAGTGTATTTTAAAAATGAAGTTTGAGCGCCGAGCTCAAACCGGGCATCCGATTTGGATTCCGTCAGTTCTGACAAGTCACTTTCATCTCCCCGGTCGTATTGGAATGACCGGCACGGCCATCCGACCGGTATTTCAGATTTTAGACCCCCGGACCCGTCCTAACAGTTCATTTGAAATAAGTGTATTTTAAAAATGAAGTTTGAGCGCCGAGCTCAAACCGGGCATCCGATTTGGATTCCGTCAGTTCTGACAAGTCACTTTCATCTCCCCGGTCGTATTGGAATGATCGGCACGGCCATCCGACCGGTATTTCGAATTTTAGACCCCCGGACCCGTCCTAACAGTTCATTTGAACTAAGTGTATTTTAAAAATGAAGTTTGAGCGCCGAGCTCAAACCGGGCATCCGATTTGGATTCCGTCAGTTCTGACAAGTCACTTTCATCTCCCCGGTCGTATTGGAATGATCGGCACGACCATCCGACCGGTATTTCAGATTTTAGAACCAAATGCCCCGTCCTAACAGTTCATTTGAACTAAGTGTATTTTAAAAATGAAGTTTGAGCGCCGAGCTCAAACCGGGCATCCGATTTGGATTCCGTCAGTTCTGACAAGTCACTTTCATCTCCCCGGTCGTATTGGAATGACCGGCACGGCCATCCGACCGGTATTTCAGATTTTAGACCCCCGGACCCGTCCTAACAGTTCATTTGAAATAAGTGTATTTTAAAAATGAAGTTTGAGCGCCGAGCTCAAACCGGGCATCCGATTTGGATTCCGTCAGTTCTGACAAGTCACTTTCATCTCCCCGGTCGTATTGGAATGATCGGCACGGCCATCCGACCGGTATTTCGAATTTTAGACCCCCGGACCCGTCCTAACAGTTCATTTGAACTAAGTGTATTTTAAAAATGAAGTTTGAGCGCCGAGCTCAAACCGGGCATCCGATTTGGATTCCGTCAGTTCTGACAAGTCACTTTCATCTCCCCGGTCGTATTGGAATGATCGGCACGACCATCCGACCGGTATTTCAGATTTTAGAACCAAATGCCCCGTCCTAACAGTTCATTTGAACTAAGTGTATTTTAAAAATGAAGTTTGAGCGCCGAGCTCAAACCGGGCATCCGATTTGGATTCCGTCAGTTCTGACAAGTCACTTTCATCTCCCCGGTCGTATTGGAATGATCGGCACGGCCATCCGACCGGTATTTCGAATTTTAGACCCCCGGACCCGTCCTAACAGTTCATTTGAACTAAGTGTATTTTAAAAATGAAGATTGAGCGCCGAGCTCAAACCGGGCATCCGATTTGGATTCCGTCAGTTCTGACAAGTCACTTTCATCTCCCCGGTCGTATTGGAATGACCGGCACGGCCATCCGACCGGTATTTCAGATTTTAGACCCCCGGACCCGTCCTAACAGTTCATTTGAAATAAGTGTATTTTAAAAATGAAGTTTGAGCGCCGAGCTCAAACCGGGCATCCGATTTGGATTCCGTCAGTTCTGACAAGTCACTTTCATCTCCCCGGTCGTATTGGAATGATCGGCACGGCCATCCGACCGGTATTTCGAATTTTAGACCCCCGGACCCGTCCTAACAGTTCATTTGAACTAAGTGTATTTTAAAAATGAAGTTTGAGCGCCGAGCTCAAACCGGGCATCCGATTTGGATTCCGTCAGTTCTGACAAGTCACTTTCATCTCCCCGGTCGTATTGGAATGATCGGCACGACCATCCGACCGGTATTTCAGATTTTAGAACCAAATGCCCCGTCCTAACAGTTCATTTGAACTAAGTGTATTTTAAAAATGAAGTTTGAGCGCCGAGCTCAAACCGGGCATCCGATTTGGATTCCGTCAGTTCTGACAAGTCACTTTCATCTCCCCGGTCGTATTGGAATGATCGGCACGACCATCCGACCGGTATTTCAGATTTTAGAACCAAATGCCCCGTCCTAACAGTTCATTTGAACTAAGTGTATTTTAAAAATGAAGTTTGAGCGCCGAGCTCAAACCGGGCATCCGATTTGGATTCCGTCAGTTCTGACAAGTCACTTTCATCTCCCCGGTCGTATTGGAATGATCGGCACGGCCATCCGACCGGTATTTCAGATTTTAGAACCAAATGCCCCATCCTAACAGTTCATTTGAACTAAGTGTATTTTAAAAATGAAGTTTGAGCGCCGAGCTCAAACCGGGCATCCGATTTGGATTCCGTCAGTTCTGACAAGTCACTTTCATCTCCCCACTGAAAATGAACTTCTTGTAACTTATGACCTATGCTCCTTTGTATGAACTGCCCTTCCTTTGCTTAGAGGTGCTGTTCCTGGCTTCCTGCCATGACAGTTACCAGACTTTGGGGAGATCTTTTCACCTAAATTGGCATATTTTATTCATGTCTACATGTTACTTTCCTTATATTATTCTAGCTTTATGAATATTTATAGATCTGTATCCTCCCCCACTCAAGTGAATAGAATTTATACATATCTTTTCACTTTCAGTTCTAACCAAAATCTCTATACACCTATGGAAAATCCTGCAGAACAGTCTGCCTGTTGATTCTAATATCCAGAGGATAGGTGTAAGATGATATTTAGAGTTAAGAAAATGATATTTTCCCCTCCTCAATCTAAATTCTTATATTTTGTAAGATGATATTTAGAGTTAACAAATAGAAAATCAATCAAATAAAATACTTACCGGAGGCTGCTGTGCAGGAGGTGCAGGAGGTGCTCTACTACTATCAATTCCCAAGGATGTGAGCATCTGGGAGACGGTCTGAGCGACGATGGTTGAGATATTCTGAGAGATATTCTGAGAGACGGTCTCGTTGACGATCTGCCTAAACATATCTGGAGTCATGGTCGGGGCGGCACTGGAAGAACCATCTGGGGCTGCTGGTGTGGTAAATGGAGAGGTCGCATGTGAGACCGAACTCGAGCATGATGATAACACCCTAGTCGTGCCCAAGCTATGTCCAAAACCATAAACATGTCCTTTCTTGGGTGCCCCAGATGCTGCAACCCAAATGGCAGGATCCAACTCTGGACGCTGACTGTCATCCCCGTACCTCTCATCCATTCGTCTACTATATGAGTCCTGCAAAAACCAAAAAAAAACAAAACCAAATTATTCTACAATTTAATCTTAAATGAAAACTATTAATGTATACACTTACCGCTACCTCCCGAGCTTTCTCACTAATGTAAGCATTTGTCCCTTTCTTCTTATGAGTTCGATCAAAAAGTTCATGAAATTGAGCTGGCCGCTTTAACTGTGCTTCCTGTTATTCAAATAAATCACAGTTTCATAATAGAAACAAAAAATTTATATATGTAGAAGTGTACTTACTAATCTCGCTTTATGTGTTGCAAAGGAGACAGAGCCACCCGTGTGTAAATTCGCTTCAGGATGCGCTGCTCTGTTTTGCTTTGCTTTGTTTGAATTGGCATTCCATTTCTCCGCTTCCCAAATGTTGCACAGCTCTGTCCAATACTCCTTTCTCATCCACACAGGCCCATGCTCCTTCCATATGTTCTTATCAGTACTTGCACATGCTTTTTTTGCATATCTTCGGGCATTGTACATAAGATGTTTGAAATTATCTCTTGCAGTAGCTGTCCATGCAAATCTAGCACGTAACTCATCTGAATGTTCTGTGAATCGATGATTCCTCTATATATTAACAACAAAAATTTATATGTTACATAACAAAGTGGGTTAAAATAATAATTGAAAATGACTTAATATGATAAAATAAGATAAATACCAAGAACATAGAGAACAATAAATCCTGAACACCCATCGGAAAATCAGCAAAGCGATGGATGGGGCCTGGAAAATGTGCTTGAATTGTCCATACAGTAAGGACATGCTAGTTTTCCATGAGTGCTCCAGCTAGATAACATTCCATATGCAGGAAAGTCGCTTATTGTCCACATCAATGCAGCCTTCATAGTGAAATTTTGTTTTCTGCATGCATCATAGGTAGTAACCCCATCAGTCCATAACAACTTCAACTCATCAATCAACGGCCTGAGATATATGTCTAATTTTTTCCCAGGACTTTTTGGACCAGGGATCAATAATGATAGAAATAAATGCTCTCGTTTCATGCACATATTTGGCGGAATATTATATGGTGTCACGAAAACTGGCCAGCAAGAGTAGGAAGTCACTGAACCTCCAAATGGATTGAATCCATCAGTACATAAACCCAGCCTTACATTACGCGACTCTTTTGAGAAAGTAGGGTGAGCACGGTTAAAGTGACTCCAAGCTTCGGCATCTGCAGGATGACTGATTACATTATGTTGTCGACGTACTCTTTCCGCATGCCATCTCATATGTTGAGCTATCTTTGGTGCCATATACATTCTCTGCAATCTCGGTGCAATAGGAAAATACCGCAATGACATATATGGTATATCTTTTTGCTTTGAATTGTCCCCTTTCTTAGGCTTGAATCTATCATGACCACATATGGAACATGATACCTTACTTTTAGCCTCATTATAATATAGCATGCAATGATTAGGACATGCATCTATTTTCTCATATCCAAGCCCTAAGTCAGTGACCATCTTCTTTGCACGATAAAAATTTTCAGGTAATTTCTCATCTTGTGGCAACATACTTTTGATAATCAGTAACAAACGATCAAAACAAATCTCACTGATGTGAAATTCAGATTTCAAGTTCAATAATTGTGACACCGCAGACAGTCGAGAGTGATTTTGACATCCAGTCCACAATGGCTCATCAGCATCTTTGAGTAGCTGATAAAATCTTTCAGCTGTCTTGTTTGGCGGTTCTTCATTATGTACATGCTCCTCGTGAACATTGAATCCTGGACCAGCAGCATCTATGACCATATCAACATATGAACTTCCACTTCCAACATTGGCAGGCTCGTAGGTCGACCACAATGTTTCACCATGACATATCCAGTTTGTATAATCTTTAACAAACCCCTTTCTGTATAAATGACGTTGTACATCCCATGTTGTCAGCCACTTCAAATTCTTACAGACTACACAAGGACATCGGATACGACCCTCACAATCTACAGCTTCAATAGAATTTCTCAAAGCAAACTGAATGAATCTCTCAACTCCATTTTTAAATTCTATAGACACCACCTGATCAACTACTCTACGGTACATCCATGAACGATCTTCAGACATTTTCCCTATGCGAATGAAATGTAAACACACAAAACTTTAACATGTTTAACAAAATAAAAAGTACAACCCTTACCTCACATCGTCCATGTCTGCCATTTTAAATAGGACGGAAATATCATTTAGATCTTCACTTTTTAACCCATCTGTGAAGGTTTGATCGCACGATTAATTACTATATGTGTTGTGTTGTTTGCTAAAAATTTCGGCAGCATCTCCCCACACCTCTCCGATATACCACAAAATATTTATTGATTAAGAAATTTTCTTAAACACTTACTAATAAGTGGTTAAGAAAATAATCAAAATCAATAAAGGTATATCAGAGAGGAGTGAGAAGACGCAGCCAAAATTTTTAACAAACAACACAAACACATATAGTAATTAACCACCTAAGTGCGATCAAACATTCACAGACTGTCCAAACGGGACAATTCAAGACTTTGAGTTAGATATACACATTCTCATCATTCAAAATGAGAACGTGCATATCAATCCCAAAGTCTTGAACGGGTAGGTTGATTGGCACGGGCTTAACACGCTCTCCTAAGATGCGTGCAATGTTAGGTTGCACCCACGCATCTCAGCTCACATACAACACCCAACTAATTAAATATTGACAAGATAATAACACAATCTAAAAACATAGCAGTAACATGTGAAATTGGCAATACATGTACACAATGAAAACATGAATTTTATTTTAACATCCAACATAAAGACAACACTTTCACTAGCTATTTAGCAGAAATAAAATATAGCATGATACTTTTTAGCTTAAAGACAACACTGTCACTAGCTATGCAGAAATCAAGTAAAGAAATTGATAGTATCGTCACTGAATAAGACAATAATAAAACACACTTTACTTTTCATCCAACACTATCCAAACAGTACTCTTAGCTAATGACATGTTTTAGATATTCTAAAATTAAGAAACTGAGCTACAATTCTAAAATGTCAATGTTTCTCTAATACTCATGTCATGTAAATTTAAACATATCAATAATTTATGAGGTTGTCAACCACGACTGCTAATCTTTTTTTTTTTTTGAAAATCTACAAGATGACTAGTAGCTTCCATTGACAGATTCCCCATTTTAAAAAGGCGCGGGTTTACATGATTTGCAACGTCTCGACAGTCCTCAACTATTGTGCCTAGAAGATATTATCTCGTAGGGGTATGTCTAAAATTATTGCAAATTCTGATGAAATGGCCCACATCTGGGTATTATGGAAAGACCATCTGCATGTTTCTCTGGTTACTAGAGATGATCAGCAAATTACTCTTCTCATGGGTCTTAATGGTCAAGTCCCTTTTCACTTAACTGCAGTATATGCAAAATGCAATGTGATTGAGAGAAAGGGTCTTTGGACTTCTTTAATTAACGTCCACTCTAACATTTCTGGTCCTTGGATGGTGGCAGGAGACTTCAACTACATTACTGATACAAAGGAAAAAATTGGTGGTAATGATCCTAATTCGATTGCAATGACTGATTTTAAGGACTGTATATCAAATTGTGCACTTTTGGATACTGGTTTCAAAGGATCTTCCTACACTTGGCATAACAATCAATCAGGAAGCAGGGGTATTTGGGCCAGACTGGATAGAATTCTAACCAATTCTGATTGGATGGCTCATTATGCCTTCTCCGTTGAACATCTTTCCAGGGAAGTCTCAGATCATGCCCCTCTACTTGTGTTGCAGACTCCCCAGATTAAAAGGAAAACCAGATTCTGTTTCCAAAAAATGTGGACTTATCATGACCATCTTCTTGCTGATGTTAAAAAGTGTTGGGATACTAGTCCTTTAGCTTCTTCACCTACCTTAACCCTTTATCTTAAGCTCAAGAGTCTCAGGCAAATGCTTAAAGTTTGGAATTATCAAGTCTTTGGTAATATTCATAATAATGTGGCAAAAGCGGAGGATGATGTTATTAAGGCAGAACACGCTTATGACACCCAGCCTTCCACTACAAATCAGACTGCCCTGGATGAGGCTAAACTTGTTCTGTCCAAAATGTTGCTTCAGGAGGAATGCTTTTGGAGACAGAAATCTAGAGTCCGATGGCTCACTGAAGGGGATAGAAATACCAGATTCTTTCACTCTACCACTTTAGCTAAGAGGAAAAAAATGTGCATATCTCAACTTCAAAACTCTGCAGGCCTTCTCACTTCGGACCCTGGGGAAATGACTTCAATTGCTGTGACACATTTTCAGGAAGCCTTCTCTTCCCAACATCATTTAGCAGATAGTACTGTTCTTGACTGTATTCCCTCTCTGGTTGATCAGTTAGACACTGACACCCTCTGCTCAATCCCTACTGCCGCAGAAATCCAAGACTTATGTCTTCAGGCTATCCCAAGATAGTGCACCGGGCCCTGACGGATTCACAGGTGCATTTTACCAATTTGCTTGGGGGATAATTGCCTCCACTGTGATAAGAGCTGTGCAGGAATTCTTTACTTCCCATGAAGACTTACCCAGATCTGTCACTGCTACCCTGGTTGCTCTCATTCGAAAACAAACAAATGCTACCAGAATTTCTGAGTTTAGACCTATTAGCCTGTGCAACTTCTTTTACAAAATTATTGCCTCTATCATTAATACTAGGCTTGCCAGCATTCTTCCTAAGATCATATCTCCTGAACAATCTGCATTTGTCAAAGGCAGAAATATTATTGAGAATATTGCTTTGGCCCAGGAACTTACCAATGAAATTGGCATGAAAATAAGGGGCTCTAATGTGATGATAAAGATTGATATGGCTAAGGCTTATGATAGGCTTGAATGGGATTTTCTCTTCAATGTTCTTAACAGGTTTGGATTTAATGACCAGTTCATCAGGCTTATTAGAAAAATGGTGCACAATAACTGGTTTTCTATTCTTATAAATGGTACCCCTGCTGGATTCTTCAAATCTTCAAGAGGGGTGCGTCAAGGTGATCCAATTGCTCCCTCACTATTTATCATTGCAGAAGAGGTACTCAGTAGATCTCTGACAAAAGCCTTCCAATGTGGCCTCATAGAATGGTATGCTAGTCCTAGACATTGCCCGAATATTTCACATCTTTTGTTTGCGGATGATACCATCATTTTTTGCAATGGCAATCTTATTTCAATAAGGAATCTCCTTAAGATACTACAAGATTATGAAAGAGCTTCAGGGCAGTCAATAAACACAGGTAAAAGTGGTTTTTTCATACACTCCAGGAATAATAACTCTACTGCCAGGAAAATTCAGGATGTCACTGGTTTTGTTAAACACTCCTTCCCTCATAAGTATCTTGGTTTTCCCCTGATCAAAGGAAGATGCAAGAAAATTCACTACACTGGTATTCTACACAATATTCAGAGGAGGATTTCAGGTTGGAAATGTGGGATGCTCTCCTAGGGAGCAAAACTAGTCCTTATCAAGCATGTCCTGATCTCATTGCCCATATACTTTCTTACATCTTCTTCACTGCATATTGGAACTCACCAAGCTATTGAAAAATCACTTGCCAATTTCTTCTGGGGTTCATCTGATCATGGTCACAGGAAGCACTGGAGAAAATGGAACAAAATCTGCACTCCTATCTCTTAAGGTGGACTGGGTATTATATCACTAAGGAATATGGAAACTCCCTTAAGTGTTAAAATGTTGTGGCAAGCTCTTCATTCAAATACATTATGGGCCGAGTATTTCAGAGCCAAATATATTAGGAACTGTCCTCTCATCCAGGTTCAGTTTACAAATATGAAGGGTTTTGAAAGGAGAAGGTGGATCACTGCAAAAAATTTAATTATTCAGCATAAGAGGGTCATTATTGGAGATGGCAGCAGGACAAGCTTCTGGTATGACAGATGGATAGGCCAACACACCCTTGCTGATTTTGCATTGGCTGATAACACCATCAACCCTATGCTCTCTGTTCGGGACTTTATTGTACAGATGAATTCAGAAGACACAAATTGGCCTAACAGGTTTTTTACTGAAGAAATTAGCACTGCTTTGAAGCATGTTAAACTCAATCAGGAACATGACCTACCTGCTTGGAGCCTTTCTTCTTCGGGGAACTGTTCAGTCTCATCCACCCAAAAGGCTATTAGCAGGAACCAAGAGACTCAGACTTTCAATCAGTGGACTAGCATTTGGTCACCATGGCTGCCTTCCAAGATCTCCATTCATCTGTGGAAAATTATCAACAAGTGTCTTCCTCTGGATTGCAACATTCAGAAGATAGGGATTCCAATTTGTTCAAAATGCTGCTGCTGCAAGACCCCACAGACTGAAAATTATAACCACTTATTTATTTTCGGTGATTGGGCTTCTTACATATGGACATATTTCAGATCTAAGGGGTTGCAAATTGAAGAAAATTCAGCTACCTCAATGATACTCAACAATTTATGCTCCACTCAGAAAAAATCAATGTTTGGCCTATTTGGTCTAGCTGCTGTCGGAGTTAGTATGTGGGAGATTTGGTGTGCTCCACTCCATTCGCCAATCAATCCCCATATCTCGGACAAGAAATGAGCAAACAATCTGCAATAAACAAAGACTCAAATGAATATGAAGTCTGACACTTGCAGTTCATGCAAGCTAGTAACTGTGTGAGGAAAATTTTCCTCGCTAATGTAGTATCCTTGATTAAAGACTAACACAGAAGAAGTAATCTAGAAGAAGAGAACAAACAATCTGCAGCATAGAAAAGCTATAGAAAGACTTCATCAAGCGTATATAGTATAGGCACTTGTGGGCCTGTATACAAGTTAATATTTTCAGCGGTCGCTATTCGGTCTCCATGCGGTCGCTAATTAAATTTTTTTTTTCAAAAATTAATATAAAGCTACTATAAATCACCTGATAAATAACCACTTTTAATAAAATAAATAACCTGTTACATAACAATTTCATAAAAACATATAAAATTGTAAATACCTGTTACGGTACACTTGACATGTCGTCTGAAAACTTTGAAACTAAAAAATCTATTTGGTTTTCATCTCTCTCAACTCTCCCTTCCACACATTAGATGTTAAGTTTAATACCATAATGTGAGTTTCATGGTGAGTTAATGGAGATTTAACGACAGAATGGGATATAAAATACATTTTATATCACATATAGTTTTGCATCTAAATTCAACCGGGAGCACGGTTGGATAAGAGTTTTGAGATTTTTTAATTACCCTCCTCATATGTATTTCTCTCTCTCTCTCATCAGTAAAAGTTAGTTGGATTCTAAAGTTGAGAAAATTTATGTATTTAGTTGGACTTAAATTTTTGTAAGAACTTTTAATGATTAAATTCTCCCAATAAACCCAATAATTAAACGGAGTATAAACCTCTATTGGGACAATTGGATGCCTCAGCTCACAAAGCAACAAAATCGATCTCACTGGTCATTGGTCACATTTTTACGTCTTTATCTTTTGGTTAGCCGCCGTCCAATCTAAAGGCAAATGTATATATATATAATAATATATATATATGCCCCAAACCCCTTCTCTTGCTTATCGGATTGGAGGAGGAGAATAGATAAAAGGAATCCATGAACATTCGCCGCCGTTGAGACCTGCGCGGAGTGCACCAATGAGTTAAGTGGTCCCAAGGCCATGCATATCTCGCCAAGTAGCAGGCTAAGCTTTAATATTATCCTGATCAGATTGGGTCGTGGGCAACCCAAGATGATTTTGTATGCTTTGGACATTTTAATAGTGCCAAGGTGGCGTCGTATGGGTTGACCTGCATTTGGTAGGCCCTGATCCATCAACTCTTTTTGGTGACCTAGACGTCTATCTTCTCTACCTTATCTGAACTCTTCATTCTGATTTCATAGCTTGATATGTATAGTTATTCAAAAGTTTTGCTTCCTCTGGCCTTAGCCATTTTTTTATGTGTGTGTGAGAGAGAGAGAGAGAGAGAGAGAGAGAGAGAGAGAGAGAGAGAGAGAGAGAGAGGTACCTGTGTGTGAGAGAGAGGAAGCCGGCGACGACGGCGACGGCGAGCGGCGACGGCGAGGCGAGCGGCGCGGCGACGACGGCGAGGCGAGCGGCGCGGAGGGGGGCTCCGGCGGAGGGGGGCTCGGGCGGGAGGCCGCAGGGGGAGGGGGGCTCGGGCGGAGGTTGGCTCGGGCGGGAGGCCGCAGGGGGAGGGGGGGCTCCGGTGGAGGGGGGCTCGGGCGGGAGGCCGCAGGGGGAGGGGGGCTCGGGCGGGAGGCCGCAGGGGGAGGGGGGGCTCCGGCGGAGGGGGGCGGAGGCCGCAGGGGGAGGGGGGCTCGGGCGGGAGGCCGCAGGGGGAGGGGGGCTCCGGCGGAGGGGGGCGGAGGCCGCAGGGGGAGGGGGGGCTCCGGCGGAAGGGGGCTCGGGCGGGAGGCCGCAGGGGGAGGGGGGCTCTGGCGGGAGGCCGCAGGGGGAGGGGGGGCTCCGGCGGAGGGGGGCTCGGGCGGGAGGGGCGTGGGGGGGCTAGGGCGGAGAGGGGGCCGCAGGGGGAGGGGGCTCGGGCGGGGGCTCGGGCGGGAGGGCTCGGGCGGGAGGGGGGGCTCGGGCGGAGAGGGGCTCGGGCGGGCGGGGGCCGCAGTGGGGAGTATAACGGGATCAGCGACTGATTGGAGACCGAAGTAAATTCGGTCGCAAGAACAGCGACCGATTGGAGACCGAACTAAATTCGGTCGCCAAAACGGTCTCACATATGCGACCGATTATTTCGGTCGCCGAATTGGTCTCTATTTGGGACCGACTAGCGACCGATTTAATCGGTCTCTAAGTCGGTCGCTATAGCCACTTTTTCTTGTAGTGTACCAGTAGGCACCCTGTCGGTACAGGTGTGAGAAAATCAGTGCCAAAGACGACGGCAGATGCAATGATCCACACGCCACCGCATGCACAACCAAACAGCATACATTTCTCAAGCCTCAAGCCTAAAGCGACGGTTGTTTATAGGTATTTGACTTAGACGAAGGGAGCCCGAGGGTAGTTCTTCTCCATATGCTCTCGATATTTTTTTTAAAAAAATATTGTTAATAATGTTAACTAATTATACATTAATCCCTCCAATCTTGAAAATTGTGTATAAGCCCCTACAAACTTCTAACATATGATTAAGGCCATCAAAATTAAAAAGAATATTTCATCTTGAATGTGGCGATGGGCCACTACGCTGGCATCCTTTGCACCGGGTATGTTGACGCTGGTATGGACGTGGTGCGTCACATATAGATCATTGCGCCGACGACTCTTTCCTCGAGAAAATCCTATTGACTGACGACCTCGAACTCGACGACAGCGTGAGATAGAGATCTGCCACCTGCAATTCTGGCCGGAACCCCCCCCCCTCCCCCACCTGCTACCACTACCTTCTAATCCACATCTTGGCACCCTCTCACCCCCCTCCTGGCCCCCTCTCTCCCTCCAGCGCCATGGAACTCCCGTCTCCCATCCCACCGCCATCTGCAACCCCCCTCTCGGCCGCCTCTCTAGCTCTCTCTAGCATCTTAGAACCCACAAAACCCCCCACCCCCTATCCCGGCAGCCTCTTCCCCCCCTCTCTCCACTCTAGCACCCTCGCCCCCCCCCTCCCATCGCCATACGCAACCCCCCCACCTGGCCCCCTCTCCCGACTCCTTGGAACCCGCAGAATGGGCCTTCCAATCTCTGCAACCTCTCCCTCTCCCCTCCTGGCCCTCTCTCTCCTATCGGCACCATGGAATCCCCTGTCCCCGATCTCGCCGACATCTGCAAACCCCCCCCCCACTCTCCCTCTAACACCTTGGAACCAACGGAACCCCTTTCCCCCCATCCTGACACTCTTTCTCCCCCCCCCCCCATCCCATCGCCATATGAAAGCCCCCCTCCCGGTCCCCTCTTTCCCTCTAGCAATGTAGAACACCTCGGCCTCCTTCGCCCCCCCATCCCGTTGCCATCTACAACACCCCCTCCTTGGTCCCTCTCTCCCTCAACCCAATCTCCCCTTCCACCGTCGCCAGGCGCCCCCCCTGCCCCTACTTCGGCTATCCCGGTCCTCCACCGGCCATTCACCCTTACACCCCCTTCCCCCCATGATCACAATAGAAAGGAGGACCCTCCGCTGCCGCCTGCTCGCATGCAACCCCCCCCTAACCAGGAGTAATTTAATCTTTTCTTAACCTTAGGTCAAGTTAATTATAGTCTGCTTAACTTTTGTCGAACAGAACAAACGGTAGGGACTTCTTTTCACAGCGACAGAGATTTTAGGGGCTTGCAGATAAACCTTTATAATTTAGGGACTAATGTGTAATTAATTAAGATTATAGGAACTTATTAGCAAAATCCAAAAACATCTGATTCGCTTAAAGTAGCGTAAGAGGCTTGCCATTTGCTGCTCAGGCATGATGGAATAAGGTGGGAGGTGTAGGACGTTGACATGTGAAGTCTTTACAAAGGGTGGCACTAGCAGCTCTCCAGTCATGCGTTTTTTTTTCTTAGTTCACCTCCATTCTCGCTTCTACTCCTGTTGAATATATCTGCGACTCGAAGTCCAAAAGACAAGTGGTGAGGTCTTAACCACAGACAGCAGGCAGCAAGTCCCGCTGGAGTTTGATAGGAACACGACATATAATATTTCTGAGTGAAAAAAAGGGCCATGGCTATAGATTACATTTTGTTTATAGATCATATGAATGTCGACATACATATAGATCTGTGTATACTTTGGGTCGTTTACGATTGCAGTTACAGATAATAACTCTAATTAGTGCTTCATTAATTCAACTTCCCCATTTTTTTTTAATCCTAAACATCAACGTTGTTGTTTCTCCACACAAGATACAAGCAAATCGCCAACGTGATATCCCTCCTCTCTGTCGTTAAACACATGCAACATATATATATGTATGGTTATCTTTCTTTCACTGCTCACATGAATCGCTAGCTGTTGCTTTCCTCCTAGATATATATCATAATTCTAAGACTACATACATATATGTTTCGCGCCACAGAAGGAATTTTCAACCTTTTAGTTTTCTGCACAATATGTTAGGAGACTTTTATTCCTTCTTCTCAAGTTATTACGCTAGCTAGTTTTGCGCGTCTTCCTGTCACCCTTTTGTCATATATATGGATTAAGTACGTCTTGCGTGCAGCATTTATAAAAACTCGACTTTAGATAAAAGCCGGAATCAAGAGCTTATCTTCTACCAACTCTAGCCATGATCCTGGAGAAGCTGGAAATTAAGAGATGTGGTTTATACGTGTGTTAACTCTTCCCTTCACCTACTTGTGTGTGTGTGTTTTCCTAGTACGTTCTTCAATTATGTGAGAACTAGGTCAAGAAAAAACTTCCCTGTGAAACCTCAAGGAAGATTAATGGGTTGACAATCTCTTCCACTTAATTAATACTGGTAACTCGCAGTGGTGGTGTGGTTGTTGTGAACCATGCATCCTCCCCCATCCCGCCAACTAACCCATAATGAAGCGCTCGGAGAATTCCAGTGGAAAGACACCCATTAATTAATTAATAACATGAAGAGAGTTGAAGAGAAGCTAAGAACACCACGGTAATCTTCTTCCCCCGGCCCACCTCCCTCTACCTGAATATCTGACTTCATATTCTCTGTCTGTAGCCGAGCGTTTTTTCTCCGTAATTAACGAATCAAGAACTTCCCAAAACGGAGGGAGGATGACGAACCAACTATACATATTAGGTAGTTGATTACACACCCGAAAGTCACACAGTTACATATTATCCGTATCTTTACGGATCATTGTTTTCACATTCAATATTGGATATCCTTGGGTAATCTGATCGGAAAGTGTTTGTAAAAAGTATTAATTCGTCAGGCACATAAAAAAGATATATCAGAACGACGTACGTGCAGTCTAGAGCATCTTTATCTGGGGGGGGGAAGGACGTACGATAAGGTAATGTCGCTATAACATGATCTAAATGAGGCCGTCAGATTCCTCCATATATAGAACTTAATTAATCACTTATTAAGAGAATTATGTTTCTACCATTAATTGTGTCACAAATGTCTTCCCCCGCATCTAATTACATGTAATAATAGTGGATAAGCCAATCGAGATCTAATCCCGTTAAGAACCAAGTTGTAGGATGAAGGTTTGACTTAAATAGACTGCTTCGGTAAGAACTAATTAAGTTAACTCTAGTTATAATGCACTCCCTTTTTTGATAGAACACTTATCACGTCAGAAATAATGGATGGAACCATTACCGAGAGAGAGAGAGAGAGAGTATATACTTTAAAGAGAGAGAACAAGGTATCCTCCCAACACACTTCAAGGAGATGTACATGCAAACTTTCCTTTACTGAAACGATCTTAAGTATATATATATATATAGTTGACACATGACCCTTAATTAACCAGATGCATGCCTCTCTCGTAAACACCTAAAAATTGTCATAACTCTACGTTCACAACTCACAAGTGTCGATCACGTCTGCAAATGGACAGTTGGGGCGATGCGTACGTCGCGCCAAACACCGCACAGGTACACACGAGTCCCCAATAATTCGGAAGTCAGAGACTCAGAATGTTAGCTGAGTTAGCGAGTTTTGGTGTGAAAGCGTGCGCTGCAGACGTACTCGGACGACGAGAACAACCGCGTGCTAGCTACTCGGTAATTACGCATGGATGCAGGGCCCGAAACAACGTGCCGATCGAGTTCATGTTTTCCACCCACGGTACGCTACGCTGCTCCACTTTGGTCTCTGACGCCATTAATTATTTGTTGATGTTGGCACCCCCACACCCCTTGTTTTCTTACCCCGGCCGAATCCTCCAACTCGGAGCATGCTTTTGCGGACTCGGTCCCGTCAATTCCCTCCGTTAGTTTCGTTTCACTCGCTTTCTAGATGGGCATATAAAGGGGGGGGGGGAGGGTAGAAGGAACTTGGACTTCGGGTGAAAGTTGGCGTCAGAGGCTCGGAGCGCCTTATCTTCTACCAATAACTGCTCTATTTGTTATTCCGGATAACCTACATAGAGGAGTATTGGGTGCATGTAAACACCTTGGCATCTATCTAGAGAGACGTGTGACTCTTCCGTGATGAAGCAGCCTTTGGGTGTTTCAACCTTTCTCACTCTTTATCTTTAAAACAGACTTAAGACAACACTGCACGAAACCTCGTGGAAGATTGGGTTGACAAGTCCTCTTTCAATTTCGATACTAGTTAGTAGTTAAATCTCGGTGGTGGTACTGGTGGTGGTGGTGGTTGTGGTTGTGGTTGTGCTACCCCTCTCTTCTCTCTCTCTATCTACTTTGGACAAGTACAGAGAGTATGAAAAGACCCACCTCTACAGTATCATTTAAAGAGCTAAACAAAAGCTTAATTAGGAGTCTAGCTGTCCCACCGGCCTGTACATGCACCAAAATTCTTCACGGTGACATGAGACTACCGGGTTGTTATGCATGCAGTGTGAGATGAGAGAAGAGTCCAGGTTAGTACAACAGATCGACAATCGCTTTCACACCTCACACTGCAGGAGAACCGTACCGTAACTCTCATCTTGAGAGGGAATCCGATTTCCCCCCCCCCCCCCCCTCTCCTCTCATAATGAGTGATATAAAAAGAAGGCGATATGATTCTACCATTATGTCACGCTCGCATCTTAATTGAAACAGTACATGACACGATTATAATATGATATCAGGCGATCGATATATATATAGATGCGCCGAGATTGAAGACGTACCAAGTTGGAAGTTTGACTCAAAAGAACGAGCTGGAATGCTGCAGTACGTCAAGGATGTAGCTCCTCCTTCAGCAACACCAGTAGCCGTTAATGTCAAGACGCGCGCGCGACCCGCCCGTTGCATCAAATGTGGGGATAAGTCTGAGCAGTGTATTAATTTTACAGATAAAAAAGAGTGAGGAGAAACTGAATAGCCTTAATTTGTTACACGTTGATCTTATTATATTTAATCAGTTATATCCCACATCCATCAATCTTATATTCACCGAACATGCATGTTATGTATCTATATATATATATATGTCTGCCTGACCGTTAGACTTCTTATATACTACTAAAGAGAACATTAATTAATAATATTGGACGTTATAATTCTTTATTAATACAACCATTGTAGCTAGCACTTCATTGTCACATGCACCTCTTCGTCTATAAGAAAAATAGATAGACTAGACTTGCATATATAAGTAGATTTATATATATATATATATATATATATATATATGTTACTGTAAGAGTAAGTTGACCAAATGGACGGTGGACAACTAATGTGGCGGAAGCAGCATGTTGCAGGTGGCGCACGAGTGCCCGTTTTGGAAGGTCAGAGGGTTTTACTAGTTTGATGAGTTTGGCGAGCGGCGGACTCTTGGACCCGGAACCGATCGAACCGCGTACTACTCGGTTACCCAATCAGTATGTACCCATGGACCGAACCGATCGAATCACGTTTTCCAGACGCCCTGAGCTCTTCCCTACATATTGCTCTCTCTCTCTCTCTCTCTCTCTCATCACCTAGCTAGGCCACTTTCTTTTACTAGTATTATTATTACCTTATTATCTGGACCCTCAATTCCAGCCCATGCACATGGGGGCGTGCTCGCCCCATCTTCGTTTCATCACTCCAGGAAGCTACGCCGAATGAGATAAACTTCTCGCTCTCTAGAAGGGGGGAGGGGAGAGACACTTTTACTAGTATTCACACAAATATGTACCAAGTCTGGGTCACAGTATGCATAAAAGAGAATGCAGAGCTTTCATAGGACTTTCAGTGGGTTGATTGGCAAGGATCCAGTCTCATAACAGAGAGATTTTGCGGTAAATTAACTCTTAGGAGAGGTTAATTTACATAACTCATATTTAATTCTCGAGTAACGTGAGTCCCGAGTTCAGTACTAGACTTTGAGAAAAAAGAGACATCGTTAAATTTGAATTTAAATCTCTCGCTTTGTATATATAGACCTGAATATCACTGTATTATGTTCCTCGTTTTCTTAGAGAGAGAGAGAGAGAGAGAGAGAGAATGCGGAGCTTCTATGTACATCAAGATAAGGCTAACTTTGCTCAATTTCTTCGACCCGACTTGACATGTTCAAATTCGTTTGAGAAAATCCTCTCATCTTAAATTACCTTTGCAATTTAATATGAAAAGATTACTTTTAAGAAACCTCTGTTTGACATTAATCTCTATACTTAGTGAAACAATATTGTGACAACTAATTAATCAAGGGAACGGCCCAAACTCCGAAATGGAAGATCCACTTCCCTAGAAGAGAGAGATGTCGGCGAAACGAAGTTTAATAATTATATGGCTATAAAGAAAGTATATATCAAACATCTTAAGCACGTCGAACTTCATCGGTAATCGACATTTAAGGTTTCATCATGACGTCCACCCAACAAACTAAGTCGTGAGTGGCAGTAAAATACAGATAATATATATATAACTGAAATAACTTTTTTGATCAATCGAGTTTATCCCACCTAAAAGCATACATCATCATCTATGAAGTCAGTCTCTTCCCTCTTCCTAGTCGTCGTATGATGACGTAACGAGAACAACGTGCCTGACTGAGCTAGTCTCCCCTCCCCCCGCGCCCCAAACCCCTCTCATCGGCACGCAAAACCTCAGACGTGGATCGAAATGCAACCTATTCCAGACTGTGCTGTCGTAACGATGGATCAGGATGACGTGGCAAACCTGAGCCTGCAGCCAACGAACTTGGTTGACTCGGGCGCGTCAACAAAACCGGTGTTCCATCCACGCCAATTGCTGTTGCTGTGTTCACAAGAAGCAGCGCCCGCAACCCAGAAGAGCATCATATTTATATATAATCTCTATAAATAGAGACCCGGCCACCCCTTGTTTCCAATTCCATTCCCCATTTCTCACAACTCCCCCCCCCCCCCCCCTTGAACATAACCACCACCACCAGCACCTACCCCGCATCGCTGCCAAAAAAGCCCAAAAGCCCTTCTTCTACGTACGAAGCACTTCCCTAGGTCTAGTTTCCTGCTCACCAACCACCGTCTTTGTAGGACGAGGAGGAGGAGCAACAGGACTAGCTAGTACCAGGAAGAGGAGGAAGGTGGAGAGGAGACAGAGAGGCATGAAGCGTTTCAGGGCGGCAGAGGGGTGCGAGATGGAGAACATCAACATGGCCAACGTCCTCTTGTTGTTCTCCGGCGCCGGGGGCGGGCTCGCCGCCGGCGAGGGAGTCCACCACGGGGGGGAACAGCACCCCGGGCGGGTGTTCGAGTGCAAGACCTGTAACCGCCGGTTCCCGTCCTTCCAGGCGCTGGGCGGGCACCGGGCCAGCCACAAGAAGCCCCGGCTAGCCGGGGGAGACCAGCTGGCACGGCAGCAGTCGCCCCCTGCGCCGCCCAAGCCGCGGGTGCACGAGTGCTCCGTTTGCGGCCTTGAGTTCGCCATCGGGCAGGCGCTGGGTGGACACATGAGGCGGCACCGCGCCGCCGCTGCGGAGGGAGGCGTCCCCCACGAGCTGCTGGAGAAGAAGGCCCCCGTGGCTGACGACGCCCCCGCCGCCGCCGCCGCCGGGGAGAAGAGGGAGCTCCTGTGCTTGGGACTGGACCTGAACCTGCCGCCGAGCGAGAACGACAAGGACTTCCTGTCGCTGGGCTTCGGCCGACGCCTCCACATGGTCGACTGCTCGTATTGCTGATCACCGCATGGCGTGCTTCGTCGTGCGCGCGCCCATGGCTGATTTTTTTTTTATTTAAAAAACTTATTTTAAAAAAAAAATTGTTATACACATGAATGGACACACTTGATGCACATAATACCGTCATTAATTGTTTATACCTTAATTTCTTAGCTCGTGAAGACTGCTTGAAGAGATCATGAGAACAACACTGCAGATCACGCCCACATGATCATCATTCCTTTAGCACAAATTAAATTGCAACGAGTAGATACCATCTATCACAATTCTGGATGGGTGTATGGCGCCTATAATTATTAATTAATCTATATGGGGCCTTTCTTTTAAGAGTGAGATATTAATTTTAGAATCGAATTTTACCTCTCAAAATATGTGAAAGGACGATTTATCCCATGCGTCAATGTTTGAGATCTAATTAGACTAGTCTATACCCTCTTAATTATATTAATTAAAGGAGGTAATTCCGGATTCATAACTTAATTACCGCGGAGTTTTTAGATCCGAAATAATTGCTCTAAGAAGATAAAGCAATCACCGCAGAGCAAAAAAATAATTAAATAACCTCTGATTAGAGAGGAATTTTTGTACATGGATGCTTAAATTCAAATTCTTGTAAATATTTGGTCGATTGACGGGCATACGAGAAAAGAGAGAGAGTACCATTTATCAAATTAACTTTGAATTGAAACAATGTTCAAACAAATCTTATTGAAATGTGCACACTTGCATTACATATCAGTGAATACTGTTCGTTATGATCGATGGTGCGTAGTATAAGACATCTAATAGGAGTAAAATTATATTGTTCTTTAATTTTCCTCGTAGAAAACGAATTATTAACTGAGTTAATTTTGTACGAATGAGGGGATGCTATATATATATCTACTGGAGCTTCCATTATGGCTGAAGGCCAAATAAGCCGTATTTATATTTTCTAAGTCATCACATGCACAGTACAGTTTAATTAATTTGCTGTCAACGCTGAAAACTGATGCTAACAAAAACTCGCGCTATTCAACTTCATTTTCCCATGAGAAACTCGATCGCACAAGCACCTGCTACATCTCGGAATTTGATCAAATAAGTCTAACTGTGATTTCTTTCCCAAAAAAATGATGGATGGATAGGTGGTGGTCAAGTACTCATGCGAATTTAAGGTGCCTTTGAATGCAAGCAAGCACAGAGTGCATCTAGAAAAACATCTTGTTGCAACCAATTTCATTCTTCATATGCTATGCATGGCTTTGACAGAAGGATCCAGTGTTGAGAATTTGACACCTTAATTGTCACATATGTTGTGTGTTCATATATCATGTACAGTGATTCAAGCTACTAGCTAGCTAGTTCCATATATATAGGAAGCATCTGTTATAGACATTGATCAAATTCCTATATGTATCAAAGTTTGTCTTGAATTAACTATATACAGAGTTTAAAGTATTGATTTTTTTTGGAAAAAATAAAAAAGAGTGTGGGATTACATTACAGGTCGAAGACCCACTTTTGTTCTTGGTGGGAAGGCCAGCTGGGTTGGTGCAATAAGGTGCTGCGGTTGCTCCTAAAGTCCCCATTCCAAAAAAGTTCAATTGACATGGAAAACAATTAATTAATTTTAAGTGCTCCTGTTCCAAACTATTCAATTGACATGCACATGCTCCAATCTTCGTCGGCTTAGAAAAACAATTATTTTTTTATGCATCCTTATAGAATACTTACTTACCAGTTCTCATGATCATTTAATTGTCGTTATATATATCTATCTGGAGGTTGCGTGATATAGTTTATATCTTACTTGTGACAAGCTAGCCGTCCAAATCTCGGATGATGTTAACTTAGCTAGGATTCCAGCTTTAAAGTGGAAAATGGATCCGTGTGAAGCATGTTTTATGAATGGAGTTTTTGAATGATTAATTTTAGGGTCACCTGTGAGAAGAAAACATATATATATATAACGTACAATACATTCATATATAGCTAGGATGACTCCCCAGTGTCCGTACGTGTGAACTATAATTAATTAAGTAGTGCTTTACAAGTCTTCGATTATAACTAATAATTATTTAGTATTTGTCAAAATAACGCTCTCACTTCTCCCCTTTTTTTCCACCTGTGAGAGAGTCTAAATAGGCGGTTCCAACTAGAACATCCGAGGTGAATGTTGTTGTAAAAGGTTGGGCGTACGTGTTGATCGATCTGCTTCCCAACAACCATATAATCCAAAGTTTCAATCAGAGAAGTCTGCGTGCATTAATTAGATAATGATTCAAAGATGAATAATTTGAAGGTTAGAAGGGCTTCTAATGCAAATTCCCATGTCTTAATTTGTTAAAGAAATGGATCGTCAGTTGCACACGACACGTAGATGATAATTAAACGAATACATCATATATATATAGAGAGAGTCGCACACAACACGTAGCCGACAAGCAAATGCACAGGAAGACTCCTGTCAAAACCAAACATTGGGGTTCCCCATTATATATTCTGATATATGACAGCCACAAAGTCGTGATATTGAAGATACTAATTAGCGATTTAATGCCAATATTACAAGAGTTAATTACGAGCTAGAATGGGACATTAATTCCTTTCAAGTAAGATGACAGAATGTACAGCAATTTTAACTTTCATAACGAGAATTGCTGTGTCGTTCATCATGTTTGCATGGAGAAGTCATCGATCATTTGAAACGTGCGTGTGCCTTCCATAACACATTTTTGGCCATTATTTTGCAGAGTGGATTCAGTTCTTGTGACATGTTATGGAAATGATCGTGGAATCGGTGGATTAGACATCTACCAACGTGTGGGGTATTGAATTAATAGTACCATTTTTCAGGCATGTACATATGTATTAAATAGTAATTATGAAGAAATGCCCTCCGAAGAGAAATTGAATAGGAGAAAAAGGATTCTCTAATTATACTTATCTCTGTTAAAATTTTGATTACACAAAAAAAATTAAACAAAAATTAATAAAAAGGTCGGGAAAACTTTTAAAATATCTGATAGAGACGCCCTAAATTTAAAATATCTAAAACGGACAATCTTTATAGAGCTAATACATATCCACGGAGGGAAAAAGATATGATGTTATAAGGATTACATGTCGATTTCAATGTGAGTTGGGAGAGTAATTAAAATGAAATTTAGATTGTAATAGTAAGTGATATATTATTTTTAAATTTATTTTAAATAATATCAAGTTTACATCATTTAGATTTAGATTAAGAAAACTCGTTTATGAAGCAGTCGAGGGGATCATCAGTAGTTGGTGGCAGACCGTCTTTTCTAGGTATCTTAAATTGAGTGTGCCCCTATTGCATATTTTATTTTTTTATCCTTTGCTAGTAATCTTAATTCCCAAATTGAAATTAAGAATATATTTCCCAAATTGAAATTAAGAATATAAATCATAAAGACCCAGTGAAAGGAGAAGGAACTAAAAACGTGAATCCAACTGCGCCATATCCCCAGGGCGAGATGATAATCTCTTATTGCTTTTAGCACTTTTAGTCTAATGTCATAAACTTATACATAACCCAATCTAATGTAGTAATGTTAAAGATCTCATATATATATAGGAGGAGGTCTAAGGAGGATATACATTTGATCAGTAGTCGCGACCGGTCCTCCCCCCCCAAGCTCAAATGGAAAAGGAAGAAGTTACATTCATGAGGTCAATGTTCAACACTTCCAAATTTTGTCACATTGGAATCGTGATCTTGTACTTAGAGTCAACTAAGTGTGTTCATAATTCGTTTTGAATCAAAAAATTAAACTGAATCATTCCATTCGATTCGATTCAAAGTCGAATCCGATTCAATTCAATTTTATTACATATGAAATTCAATTAAATCGAATAGATTAAACTTATTATTTATTTTTATTAATATTATATATTAAAAATATTTAAAGTTTTAATTACATACACATACAAACATACAAAATATTAGTTTTTTATTTTTATTTTATATACATAAGTCACTAAATTTATATATATTATAATAAGATATAAAAAATTGATTTTAACGAAACTAAATAGAACCAAATCAAATTTGTTCAATTTGATTTGATGGTAAAATTCAATTCAATTTGAAAAAAAATCTCTCTAAATAGAATCGAACGGCCCGTGTCGCTGACACCAAGTACATGCAGAAAGTTCTGATATCAATATTAAACTTAAGCGCTTTTAGTTATGCTTAAGCCACAAGACTATATAGCCTCGGATTGTCATTATATATTTAAATTAGTAATAGCACGGCAATGAGAGGACTGGACTACTAGGGCAAAACGAAGCCCCATCTCAAATTCAGACCCAAGTTTCTGACCTCGGGCCATTCCAGCCAAACTTTTAGCCTAATCTGAACAAATTCGGCTGGCTGGTCGATTGGCCAAGTCCAATTTCCTGCGTCCTTTAGCATGCGATGAATCATGCGAGTAGCGTCCAACTTGGAAGTCACAAAATTAGGCGACTTTTTGGTCGGGGAAGAGTACAGCTTTTTTTCCCCCCTCCTCAAACAGTTCACATGAAAAGGCATCGCTTACAGACTAAGGTGGCAACAAAACTAAATGGGTTGCCCATGAGAGACATACAATTGCTCCACAAATAGCAAACAAATCTCATCCATGTCTTGCATATATTACAAACTGGGATTTTGTTTAGTTGCTTAAAATTCTACCCGTTCAATATTCTCTTCTGGAAATCCGTCACCATTCGAGGCAGCCCCTCCCTCAGTGAGATCTTTGGCTCCCAATTCAGTAGCTCCTTTGCTCTCGTTATATCTGGCTTCCTCTTGTGAGGGTCATCAGCAGTGTTCGCTTTGAACTCGATGGTTGCACTTGGATCGATCGTCTCTTTCACCACCTGGACACATATATAACCGTTAAGTAATTAATATGTAAAAAGCAAGAGAACGAATGATGTTGGCTTTGTGCTTCTTGGAGAAAAGCAGATATTATTGGCTTTGTCAATCAAATGCATCTACACACCTCGGCCAGCTCCAGCATGGTGAACTCCCCAGGGTTCCCCAAGTTGAATGGTCCAGTGTGTTCACTTTCCATTAGTGCGATCAATCCGTCCACCTGCCAAGTTCGAGAGAAAAAGGGACATTCTTTTTGAGAGAAGAGAAGAGAGAAATGTCAAACACATTATTTTCCTCCTCAGTATCTTAAAGAAGAACAAGAAAGAGAAAAGATATCTAACATTTGAAAGAATGCTCTCACACTTTTTTTCCGTGATTTATATAAAAATCCAGGTCATATCTAAATAACCAAACATATAATAATGCTCAAGATGAGTGCCACCCTTCCCTTCTTGTCGTAATCTTCCTTGTGTATTATCCATCCTCTGTCTACCACTTAACGTTTAATGCTCAATCATGCTTTCTAATTTTATCATTCTAATTTTTAAATTTGGTACGTGCAGTTTTACTTTCATCTACTTTCATTTCTACACGTGTGTATCCTTTTGTTCTACCTTCTATGATATCTACTTGCATTTTGTTATTGAATGCACATTAGATATCACTAACTAGAAGCAGCTGATAACTTTTGACACTCTCCTGCGCTGCCTGTTAACTGATGCTCGTCACACTTGCCCTAGTCAGGGTTACCACTTTTTCAAATAGGTCTATGTCAGGCTAACAGTGATGGAGATAGTGGACCGAGAAGCAACCGGAGGCCCAAGAAGGAAGCCCAACAGACGTTATTTAGAATAGCATTTATTTATTTATTTATTTATTTATTTTTTGTTAGTTAAATAATATTTGATTCTCATGTGAGTATGCATTTTATATTTCTGGACCTCCTTGTAATTTTTCAGTGGGTATTATAAACTGATTGCTGCTAACCCTAATTGGGGGTTAGGTAATGATTAGAGAGAAAATTGATTGCGCCGCCATGATCTTCTTCTGGTGAAATGCCAAATCCCTTCTTCCTCTTCTTCCTGGCGCGAGACCGAACCCCCCCCCCCTTCTATGGTTCTTCTTCCCTTCTTCTTCCACGGTGTTATCTCTCCCACCGCTGTAGTCTTCCTGTGAACCAGACGGCAAGAGCCTTCGAGTCCCCCCGCCCCATAACAGGCGCCGGCCACACGCGACCACAGCAAGCCTAACACCGCCGCCGGACGCCTCCACCACCACAAGCCCCCCCCCCCAATCACGGCCGCTGCGTCAGCGTGGCCCCCCCAGGCCCCAGCCCGCTGGTAGTTCAAACCCGTCTCCCACCCACTTGAGGCCATTTTCTGCAATCGCCGCCAGAACAAAGTATTTACCTCCTGACTCAAATATGATCTCAAGTAGACCTACCGTGGACCAATGCCCGAACAGTAAGTTATATTTTTGTTACGTCCATTATCGCCACATTCTGAACTGAGATTGATTTACATGTCTGACGGGAGAAAGATACCCATGCATAAGAGGGTTATTTGAGCCACTTCCTGTTGTGAGATTGTGATTTGAGTGTTTGGACCCTGGCCTTTACGATGATAATTCATACCGAGAGTTAATGCATATTAATTAAATTTATTTTCTCGCGATGTCTACCTGTATACATATAGCCGTCTTAGCCTGTCCTGCATCAAACAGCCAGTAGAAAAACTGCCCGATTCTTCAGGACTTCCACCACCTAGGCCAATCCAGAGCAAAAAATGCATGATGACGCCATCCATTGCATGGGCATCATGACGAATCGTAGGTATCACAATTTTGCAATGGTTCCTCTTTATAAAAATTTGCTTCCGTCCCTCATCACATGGCACTCTCCCAAATCTGAGGGCACTTTTATGGGAATAGCTCCCAGATGACATGAGCTTAAATTGCAAAACCAAAGAGCTAGTTTTCTTGCCTGATCCAGATTGGATCAGATCTACTGATCCAGGGAGCAATCCAATCCAATTTTAAAAATATAAAAAGTACTTTCAAACAGAAGAAGTATTCTATAAATAAAAAATACGTATACAAGTACAGAAGTCTACAAAGGGTATTGTCCTGAAATATCACCCTCTTTTGCCCAAATGATAATAGGCCATGACCGGCAGACTTGGCCATGCCACATCCAATCCAGCCAATTTTGATCCAAATGAGGTCAGTTAGGGTTGATTTTTCCTCTTCCTTTTTCAACTTTTCCAAATAGGATAGATTTTCAGGACAGTAATTGGATCAGCTGATCCTCCAATCCATGTTTAACAGAGTTCAAGTGTTTGGCCATGTTTTCTGTTGTTTTCTGTTACTCTAGATGCTACCTAGGCCTAACCGTGGGACCATCTGGATTCTGGACAGTAAACATCAAATGAGCAACTGGTGATAGCACTTCACCAAGCACTTGGAAACTTTATTTAGATACATACAAGCCCATACTCATCTGATGACGATGTCAATGATTGATCTGCTTACACCAACAAAATTAGGGAATAAAATTGTATTATTATGAACATTATTTTTTATCAGTGTGCCATGCATAATCCAAATTTCAGATCAACCTAATGACTCAGTCCAGCCAAAAAACTTCAAACATTGACTGAGATACAGGCACCTTAAGGTGACCATTATATAGCTTGGACGCAAAATCTTACAAAAAATTAGACACTGTTTTCCCATTTTTGGTACCAGAACTGTAATCATTATTGCACATAACAAAAAGGTTGCATCCTATTGCTATCCAAAGTTTGGAAGTTAAAGAATAAAAATATTCCTGTTCTATTGGCAATCCAAGCCCTTAAACAGGGAGGAATATGACAAACACAGAAAGGAAAGAAAAACAGATAGGGAAAGTTTATTCTAATTTGATTATGTCTATATAGAAGGTGCACCATCATGTATAGAAAAGGGATAAAATTTAGGAAATAAAGAATTTTGAGCATATACCAGATCAGAAACATATTGAAAACTTCTAGTTTGCTTTCCATCCCCATAGACTGTCAGAGGTTGCTTGCGAAGGGCCTGTCAGGATTACCAACAAAGTGTGACAGTCATAAACTGTGCCACCAGGAAAGAACCCAATGCATCAACCAGGTAATCCAGCAGTACCAAACCTGAGCAACGAAATTGCTAACGACACGTCCATCATCAATGCACATGCGAGGCCCATACGTGTTAAAAATGCGTGCAATTCGCACCTGGAAATATTCAATTGTATATTATATGTTTCACATCCTAATTGTGAGCCTATAGAACAAGTCTTGTACATAAGAATATTTCTCCTGTTAAAGCTCTGAATCAGACTTTCCTTTATGATTGTTGCAGTGATGGAATAAAGTCATAAAACAAGACAGTATAAGATGGATGCATTAACAGGCTGAAGCAAAATCAGCCTACAAGAAACAGTTTTAAAAGAAACTTTTGCTTGGAAACAAGAAACGCCCCATCTTTGAGAAGCATAAAAGACAAGTGACACCATATACAACTTACAATCATTGACTTTTCTATTCAGATGTCCATTAGCAAGCATTGATGGGATCATGGGAAGGACTTCAGACTAGCCATTTTAGAGAAGACCCTTGTTGATTTGCGATGGTCTATGTGTGAGAAGCAGCTGAAACAGCAATGACTTTTCTATTCAGATGACTATTAGCAACCGACATGTATAGGCAGGTTTGAAGATCGGGTGCAGTATCTCCTGAAGAACCAGGGCAGAAGAAGCCTCCTGGAGGAGAAGCATCAGACTGGAGGGAAAAAAGTCTATGGAAAAGGCTGCAATGGCATAGATGTGTGTCACAGTTTGGTCATAATGGAGACCAGGAAAAAGAATAATTTTGAAGGGGTAACTAAGGAAATCAATCTCAGAGATGAATCTGACAAGTGAGTGTGCAGCACTTTCCTCTCCTTTCTTTTATGGGCAGGGAGAATTGTAAAGGAGGAACTGGAGCCTTCAATTCTGGTGGACTGATTGCCAAAGAAGTTCAAGAGAGAGCTTCTATTTTTGTTCTCTGCATCACATCCCAATAGATTCTCACAATCTGAAAAGGTGCAATAAACCTGATTCTTTATTTCTAAAGAAAGTTTGCATGGGCTTGTTTGTTGGCAAGAAAAGAATCATAGATGTTCATACGGAATAAGAGATCACAATCACAGAAGTAAAGCAACATGGTTTTCTAATACTCATTTCACACGGATATGAGATCCTAGTTTTACAATAATCCCTATAGTTGTCTTGTCTTCATCTCACATGGACATGAGATGCTATTTTTAAATATTTGTTCAGAATGAGATAAGAAATCCTAAATTCCAAGTAATCAGATAAATTAATTACGTAGCATTCTTCATGACCAAGTGCTGACAACCATACACAACCATGTTGCACGTGAGAAACAAAGATCTCCTGCACTTAGAAGCAGGGAGACAGCATGGACGCAGTAATGGGGAGTGGGAGCACATTTGGGAGTAGGAAGGATGGCAAAATGAGTGAATCCTGCTTCTAAGTTAGTTTTGTATAGCAAACAACTGATGATGTATTTGTTAACAAGACCAACATACATGGCACAAACTCATAAAAATTTCCAGAATACAGGACTCAGCATCTTGCATAGTTTCAGGCCATACACAAACCATATGCACTTCCAACCATATAAACTGTCCTACCCTCTTTACATGACCAGTTCTGCCAAAGTCAATGTTACAGGAACCTAGTCTAACTGTGAAGGAATTCCATCTCCGGTCTTTATGTACCCTTGACATGCTTGAATTGCCTCTGCAAAAGACCAGCTCTGCTCACAGCACAATCCATATTTTGAATTGGCAAACCAACGATAAAACTTTCATTTTCCTTCTACCGAGATGAATTGCTGAAGGCTGCTTACTTGTGCTCTCTAGCATGCATCACCTCATGAAGAGAATCCAGGAGAGTCATAGCCCAGAATATGAGGAAGTTCATTCTTCCAGGAGTCATAGCCCAGAATATGAGGATTCTCGAGCATGCCAGCATCTCTATAGGACCATATCTCTGTATCCTAAGTTAAAGCAATTGGATAAAAAATATGTAAAAGAAAAAGAGAGCTTGGAGAAAGAGTGTGGGTTGAAAGAGTGAAAGGTGTGCAAAATTGACTAATAAAAGAAGAGAGGAGATAAGAATCTCTTGAAATCAGGTTGTCCTCTCTTTTCTGAATTGTTGGATCCCGTAATTTTTATGATTTTATTCAGGAAAAGAAAATTTAAATCAATCCCGTGATGGCATGAAATGATATTAAATCATTGCCGTCGCATCATACACATCTCGGGGTTCCGTCAGGCGAAGAAAACATGCATGGTCTCAGCGCATTTTATGCGTCAGAAATATATCAAACGCTTGGCGTGTGGCACAAAGCCACGTACCCGTGAAAGAAACCAACAAACAAAGTCTTCTCCGGCCTCCGTGGACCGCTCTCGGTGTGCCGGGGTGTGGTCTCTGCAGCGCAGAAAAATCCCGGCAGCAAGTCGGCGTCGAGAAGAAGACAAACAACTCACAAGAATCTCCACTGTGCTGCAGCTTTGGACTGCAGAGCAGGAGCAATAGAAAAGTGATACAGACCCTATGGCCGACTGCAAAGAGGGTGGGGGGTGGAAGTTGCGACCCCCTGCTCCCATCCCCGATAAACCGTGGGGACCAAAGGGGCTCCGCGAACCACGTCTCCCACCCCCAGTCAAACCGGGGGGAGCAGCAGGGAGCAGCAGGGGGGTCTGCACTGCTCCCACCCCCAGTCAAACTGGGGGGGGGGGGGGGGGGGAGGGGGGACCACGGCCCAGCTCCCACCCCCAATTAACCGGGGGGAGTAGAGGGAGGGTCCGCAACCCCTGCTCCCACCCCCGGTAAACCGGGGGGAGCAGGGGCGTGGCTCAGCCCATCTTTTTCTCCCTCTCTCATCTTTTAAAACAAAAGAAAAAAAGAGAAAACAAAAGAAAAAAGGAGGAAGGTGAACTTACCTCCCAAGGTGAACCGGGGGAGGTGGGGGTCGAGGAGGTGAGCTTACCTCTCTAGGTGAACCGGGGGAAGATGTGGGTCGGCTGCGGCCTCCCTTCTCTCACCCCAAAAACTGAAGGTCATCTTCCACCCCCACTTAACTGGGGGAACCCCAACCCAATGGGTAATTAATACCCGATGCATTAAATGGACATGGAATCCCCCTCGTTTAGACTCCAATAAAAGGGGGAGGAGGGGGCTCATTCCACGCAACACTCACGAGGGACAACTCCCCAAGCACAACTCAAGAGGAGAGCTCTGAAGAAGACTTGGGATAAGGCTTGGAGCTTGCTCTATCCCCCAAGAGTTGTCTGCACAAGAAGCTGAAGGCCCTTGTTTGATTGTGTAAAAGCCCTTTTTAAGGGTATGTTTCTCTTGTATAAATACCCCTATTTTGGGGAATGTACTTATAATCTTATGAAAACTCGGTAAAATTCATGGAATGTTCAGAAATAATGGAAGTTCGTGAAAAATTCATGTTCATGTGAGAAATTGTACAAAAGTCCTTGTAAGTTGCCAACATCGTCTGAAAATTGTAGAAATGCCATGCATTATCAGAAAATCGCATAAATCTCTGAAAATTACAGAAAATTATAAAAAAAATTCAGAAACCTCTAGGAAATGTACAAAGATTCTTGTAAAGCCTGAAAATTGCAGAAATACCCTACATATTTAGGAATTTGCAGAAATGTCCTCAAAGTTACAAAAATGTCTCAAATGTTCGGAAAGTATATAAATGCCCTCGCTTTTGCAAGAAAGGGGTATTATGTTTTGTTAGCATACCATGAACATGGGAATACCAACCAATTTGACAATCCAACGGCCAGATTTCGATCCGAATCAAATCCAATGGTCGAAGCTTGATCGAAAATTAATGCAACAAGTATATTTCAATCAAGATTAAATCCAACAGTCGGATCTTGATCAAAAGTTAATCCAACGGTCAGATGTCGATCTAGATCAAATCCAACGGTCGAATTTTGATTTCAAAATAAATCCAATGGTTAGATCTTGACCCGAGGCAAATTCGGCGGTCCGATCTGAATTGGCTCTGAATCCAACGATTGGATTTAGATGAAACCATTAATATCACAACGGATATTGTAGAGGTCTAAGGATATCTTTGCCAATTAATCAAAGGTGTCCGGACTTTACGCCGATGTGAATTAACACTGACAACAACCGGTGGAGAAAAGTCCAGCACGCGAACCCTAGATCGCCTGATAAACTAAACTCGTGGGATTAATAATATGCATGCTATTGATTTAGCTGAAATATGTGCATGTGCATCCAACAAATGGATACAAATTAATCGATTTTAATTCCGCATGTTGAAACATGTATCCCAAGTATGTGGTGCAGATACAGCAAAATTGGTTACTAGAGATAAGATGGAATCAGGATCAGCTGGCTGCTGTGAACCAGATCTGCATCAGACAAAGTCCAACTCAGCAACCTACTATGAATTTTAGATCAAATGCTTGAATAAAACAATCATCATTCTTTCAGTAGCAGCAATAGCCTAGCTAAGACTCCAAATCAGTTATATACATTAACGATAGATATTGGCTTGCTGGTTGGAAAGAGTGGTGGATAGGATTGTTAGTAGTAACCATAGTGCCTTCATTAAAGGAAGGCAAATACTGGAGAATTTCTTGCCGGCCCATGAAATTATTCGTTCCTTCAAAAACCTTAAAAAGAGATGTTTGGGGTTAAAGTTGGACTGTGAGAAAGCATATGACAATAATTGACAATGCCACTTCTCTGTGCTATCTAGGATGAGCTTTGGTGAAAAGTGGACTGGATGAATTAAGCATTGTATCACCTCTGCCTCCTTTGTGGTTCTTCTCGATGGAAAGCCCAATCCTTCCTTCCATAGTGGTAGAGGGCTGAGGCAGGGAGACCCTTTATCTCCTCTCATTTTTGTCCTCATCTCACAAAATTTGAGTGGGATGTGGTCAACGGCAAAAGTTGCGGGGCTTATTACAGATTTCCAACCTACGAGTCAGGGAATTCACATCTCTCACCTTCAGTGTGTTGATGATAACATTCTTTTCTTCTCCGAGGACAAGTGCCAACTATTTATTGCCAGGCTCATGCTAGAGCTTTTGGAAGAAGTGAGTGGATTGAAGGTCAACTTTCACAAGAGCCAGCTATTAAGGATGCACATGGAGCGTCAGACTTTACATAGAGCAGCTCTCATCCTTGGCTGTCAGATCGGAGAGTTCCCAATCACATATTTGGGTCTTCCCCTCGAGAGATCCTATTATTCAGATTGGTGGCCCGTCATTCAGAGATTTAAAACTAGGTTAGTCGGGTGGAAGGGTAGGCTACTTTCCTTATGGGGGAAAGGCAGTTCTGTGAACGTCTGTCCTGGATAGTCTCCTGGTCTACTCTATGTAGTCTGAGGCGCGCCTAGGCGCTCGCCTTGGCGCGCCTCAAAGGTGAGGCGGTGGCTGCTCGCCTCGCCTCGCCCAGTCTCGCCTCGCTCTGACCATAGTTTGTCTCACTCTCTCTCTCTATCTCACATAGACACACAAAATTTGGTTTTTGACAGTGGTTTGTTAAATTCTATGTGAATTTAGTGAGTCATAATAATTTGAATCATAGGATTGAATGAATTTAGAAAATTTATTGACTTTATATAGGTATTTTTGTGATATTTAGACATATAATTTATTTTTTGAATTATATATACATATTTAAAAGAAATCTCGTCTCAAACGCCTCAAACGCCTAGGCCATCGCCTAGGCGTTTGAGGCATGAGGCGACCCCCCGGTCGCCTCGGCCGCCTCACGCCTCAGACTACATAGGGTCTACTTCCTATCTATGCTCAGGATTCCCATCTTTGTGCCGGCCAAGCTACAAAGTATCCATTGCAGTTTCTTTTGGCAAGGGTGTGTAAGGTGAGAGGATGGTATGATATTAATTGGGGTAGGGTCTGCCAATCCAAGAAAAATAGAGGAATAGGGTTTAAGGACATCATATTGTTCAACTTGGCCCTCCTTGCTAAATGGCTATGGAAAGTAGGGACCACTGAGTTTGGCCTTTGGCTACATATCCTCAAATATAAATACTATCATAGAGGTTGGACTATCTTTTCCCCTCACAGGCCTACTTGTTGTCGCCTGTTTGGAAAGGGATTTTGCAAGCGGTAGACCTCATCCAGGCATCAGTTCAAGTTAGCATTGGGAATGGTCAAGCGTGTTCCTTCTGGATGGATAGATGGTGTGAAAGCAGACCACTAGCGGACAAGTTTCCCAAGCTTTTTGCTATTCCTAATTATCCTTAGATGGTAGTGGGAATGGCTTTTGATCCCAGGAATGAGTGGTGCCCAACTTTTAGGAGACATTTGAAGGACGAGGAGATGTTGGAAGTAGCAGATCTACTGGCACTGCTACAAGGCTTCAGCTTAGATTCCATCCAAAGATAGGTGGATTTGGAGGTGGAATTCTAAGGGAGTCTTCACCGTTCAGTCGACATACAGCCCCATTGCCGATGGGGTTACCCAGCATTCTCTTTTCCACCATGTATAAACACCTGCGAGCCCCCTTAAGGTCAAGATTCTCATGTGGCGAATCTCCCTTCTGAGATTGCCTACTCAGGATACATTGACCGAGTTCATACTTCATAGATGGTATTGACATTATGTGTCGCCTGTGTGGGAAGGAAGAGGAATAAGTGGATCATATCTTCCTGGACTGTGATTTTGCAGGAGAGATGTGGCAGCAGATTTTTTTTTTCAAAATTCAGATGCAACAAGTCAGTTGTGAGCCCAGTGGAAAATTTTATTAAGAGGTAGCCAGTTCAGTGGGGTGCTAAGGAGGACTGCCAGCTGTGGTGATTGATTTTGCATGTAACTTTCTGGATCATTTGCAAGGAAAGAAATGACAAAATCTTTAGAAGGGAGGCTCACAATCCGGCCAAATGCTTGGACTTGATTTTCTTTTCTGTAAGGGTTTGGGGTGATACTTTTTGTAAGGTGGACACATGTAAATCTCTTATTTACCTTCCGCCGGCTGACTAGTCACTCTTACTGTCTGCCTTTACCATAGGGGAGTTTTCGGGATCACTCCCTTGTTACTTGTATATTCTTCTTTCAATTTTATATATGATGGGGAATTATCCACTTTCAAAACAAACAAAAAAAGCAAGTGTACCTCGACACCTGCACCTCGATGGTAGTCCATTGTCAAGGTTTCAGCTGTTCTTTTTCCCTCATCATAGCAACTCCTTACACCTGAAATAATCAAGTTTTGTCACATAAGAAACTAAACCCATACAATAAAGCTTTCAAACAGCTTTCAAGATGTACTTAGAGCTATGAAAATAATCTTCCGCAACAGTTCAGCTAATTTAATTGAGTTCATGAAAGAAATAGAAAAACATCAACATCAATATACAGACGATGCTGTAGAGAAAGAAAGGATGCAGACCTATAGGGTTGACATTGCCCCAGTACGTCTCCTTTTGAGGGTGCTCCATGGGATCACCATAAACTTCACTAGTACTTGTCAACAGGAAGCGAGCCCCAATTCTTTTTGCCAAGCCCAACAAGTTCAGAGTTCCCATCACATTTGTCTTGTACTAAACGGGTTAAGGATTAACAGAGAAGCTATCCAATGATATGTTACAGACTTTGTAATTTACAACGCAGTGTGCTCTATGTTTGAAATCCAATTATCCAGTAAATAAGAAGCAGCATTCACAAGAAACATCTTATAGCAAGTAAATTTTTTTTTCCTGTGTGGAATCCTTCTTTCCGCTGGTGTCGTTCTAGGGAAAGAGTAAAAGACACAGGAAGAGAATAGGAAAGACACTGTATCCCTGCAGAACGCTATGGGAACGATGTAATCACATGGAAAATTAATCACGTAAAAGGTTGGGTTGTCAATCAAAAAAAGCCACCAAAATCTACCGGCAGAACGACCTCCGTCCCCGGGAGATTATTCAAATTGAGACAACTCCAAGGAATGGAGAAGCCACGCGAAGAGGATATGATGGTCTTGATAGGATTGTACTTGTAGTGCACCGGCGACGCCGGGCAAGCGAGGTGGTAAATCTGGTCCACCTCCAGCAGGATCGGCTCCACCACGTCGTGCCGGATCAACTCGAACCTCGGGTTCCCGAAGTGATGGACCACATTGTCCTTCCTCCCGGTGAAGAAGTTATCGATCACGATCACGCTGTCCCCCCTCTCCAGCAGCTTGTCCACCAGGTGGCTCCCCACGAAGCCGGCGCCGCCGGTCACCACGATCCGCAGTGGCGGCTTGCGCAGCCCCACAGGGAACCTCCTCGCGCCCGCACCAACACCCCCGCGCGCGACCTCCATGTTCACGCGGGGCAGCACCAGCTGGTTGGGTCGCCCATCTCCGACGGCCGGGCCGAGCCGGGACAGCGTGTAGTAGTAGGGGTGGAGGAGGAAGAAGGTGGAGGCAATGAGGGCGCCGACAATGACGAAGACGAGGCGCTGCTCCCGCAGGAGGTAAGAGACGGCGGATCTGGGGAAGGACGACCGGGAGGAGGGCTTCACGGAGGGCTTGGCGGAGTACGCCGGGATCTGCATCTGGTGCTGGTCCTGCTGCTGGTTGAGGCTGGATTGCTTGTGGAGCTGCTTCATGACGCCTGCTCGGCCCTGCTCTGGTGCCGCGATCAGTGGTGGACCTGGTGGTTCTCCTCGCCGCAGAGCATCACAGCGGGAGCGCAGCTGGAGTGAGACGAGGCGGTGGGGAAGCGAAGAGACTGGAGAGCTGCGTCGGTGGGGGAGAAGAGAGGAAGGGAAGAGGTGGGGAAACCTGGAGGGGGGTTGTTAGAGCCCTTCTGTGGCGCGCGCGAGGCGGAGAGGGGGGGTGTTGGATCTGTGTCGGAAGTGTAGGGGAAGAGAGGTAAGATTGAGAGTGAGACGCGTGAAGCTGGGTTCGCACGGGACTCTCGCACGTGAGATATCAAGGCGAGAGAACGGAAGCACCCGTTTTCTGGGGGCCGGAGTGACGTACGTATATGGCTGTCAATAGGTCGGGTTAGGTTGACGAGTATGATCAGATTTTAAGTCAGATTGTAATATTTTTTTTGGGCCGTGAATTTTTAATTAGGCTTAAAAATTTGAGTCCACTAAGTTCACGGGTCAAAAAGTCCGAATTGACTAGATTCACGGGTTGGACTCAAACTTTAAATTCGATCCGCTGACTAACTCTACCTGAGCTCAAGCTTTAAGTTCGACCCGCGGTCCGACCCGACTCGTTCTTTTTTTTCTTTCAAATTTTAAAAACTATTTAGTTGAAATTATATTATTTTACTTAATTAAAAATTTTAAAATTTTATTTTCATACAAATTGTGTAATTAATATCAAAATTTTAATTAATTTAGTGAGATTATAAGTTGTATATTAGTAAATATATTATTTTTTTGATTTTTATTTTTATTTAAATTATCGGGTCGAGTCAAACCTTAGTCAGGCTTTACAATTCTTTAATAGTGTCGGACCCGACCCGATCCGACATAGCTCGGGCTCGGGCCAAACTTGAACTTTAATATTGATAAATCAGACTGAGGTCGGGTCAATCTAAACCTGACTCGGGTCCGACCTATTTACAGCCCTAGACACATCAGATGTTAGGACGGGGGTGCACGAGGCACGGATGTGAAATAATTTTGAAAACTACCGGTGTGCATTGGTCTTGATTTTTTATAAACAAATTTAAAAATAACTTTTATAAATATAAAAATATAAAATATTATATGTGTGTGAGCGTGCACACGCGATTAGGGTAATAACATAATAAGCTGATTTCTTACGAACCACATATATCATGATATATCACAACCGTTGAATCAAAGATCAGATGACTAAATTAAAAAAAAAAGTACAAAACCACTATATCAATATATGTTCAAAAATATCTGTCCCATCATACTCGAGTTAAAATAAAATTAAAAAATATTTTTAATATCTTACAATTTATTAAATTTGTAGAGATTAATTATAACTCCCTCAAATATAGTTAAGTTATATTCTATATCACCGAAACGCTTTTTGAAGTATCGGCTCAGTTCTTGAAAAGAAATCTGAAGTTAAGCGTGTTTAATGGGGAATAGTACTGAGATAGATGACCTCCAGGGAAGTCTCCCATTCTAGAGTCGATCACTCTTAGAAAGGGACAAAATCGTGAGGCCGGTAGACCAAAGCGGACAATATCTCGACGGTATAGAATACGGGATATGACAGAATGGTATCACAGTCATACCCCAGCCAGAAGTGTAGGAACTAAGTGTCATGCAGGATAAAGTGCTACGCTATGGGAGTCACCTCTTGAACCCGCAATGGGACAAAATGCTACATAGTGAGAGCTACCTCTTGAGCCTGTAGGGGTCATCTCTAGAGTCCTACCTGTCTGGGAGTTTGATTGTGTGCTATATGTGCCCAGCGACGAAGACGTCGCCTATATAAGAGAGATATATTATAACACCTTCAAATATAATTAAGTTGTACTCTATATCACCGAGACGCCTTTTGAAATATCGACTCCCGAGAAATCTCCCATTCTGAAGTCGATCACTATTAGAAAGGGACAAAATCATAAGACTAATAGGCCAAAGTGGATAATACCTCGACGGTATAAAATATGAGACATGACATTAATATATAAAAATCTCATAAAATATCTATCAACCAAAATTAACACTCCAATCAAATGGAGCGCAACATAGTAAATGAACTGTTAAAAAAAAGGCATATATTAAATGGAGAATTCACTTGCTACTACTTTTCGAGGAATGCGAACATGACCCTAAAGGCTTCCTCACTTTTCCTAGCCTTCAATGGAGAGACATTTATAATCAAAGACATGTTTACCTTTCCTTATAAATCATGGCTTTTGACCCAAAAAAAAACGTATGGCGGATAATTGTAGTAAAAGTTAACAGTGAACCAATCAAGTTTGCCCGCATATAAGGATAAGGTAAGTGATCGTTGAATCCCATAATTTTCATCACATTTTTTTGATATTTTTAGATAAAAAAATATTTAAATTCAACTTATCACGTGACAACGTAAATTGACGTAAAATCGTGATAGTCCTATATTTAGATAATTCATAATGGCTGGATGCCGCTAAACTGGGTTATTCTCATAAGTCATTCATATTTTAATACAAGAGAATTATGTCAAATAGTTGGTGAGCCGCACAAAGTCACGTATATCCCACATTACAAATCAACAAAAAATGTCCCACTCTCGTGATGTGTTCTCCGAAGGTCAATTTGATAATGGAATAAGAGACGAATAGGGTGAGTTATTCTACTTATCCACTCTTAACCGAGTTTAATAGCAGAGTTAAATTATCTGGAGTCGATTAAGATTAAGACTATTATTCTAAGAATAACTCATTCTACCATTTCACATAGAATGAGTTACTCCTAAAATAAGAATAAATTATCAAACTGAAATGAGAAAACTCAAGGAATAACTTACCCTGACCCATCTCATATGAGTTATCCTAACCTATTATTAGACTGACCTAAGGAATCAGAGTATAGTCCCTGCACTCTGAGATCCTTAGACAGTAAGACGGCGTCAAGAGCAGTTGAGAAAATAAATGATAGTCATCACATGTGTAGCCGCCTGAGACATAGAGTCAAAAAATACAAAAAAAAAAAACTCTGGTTTTAGGGTTTTTATACACCTCTGAGGCCAGTCGCTCAATTTTCCCCTGATTCTACACAAAAAGAGAATCGAAAGGGGGATACCGGACAGAAGGTAGGGACGTACCTCCAATCGTGCAAGCCGAAGAAAGGCCCCCTCCGACTGTTGAGCAATTGGAGAGAGCTCCCTCCGATCATATAGACTGGAGGGAGACCCCCTGCGGCTGTTAAACAACCGAATGGGCCTCCCCCTGGTCATGCAGATTGGGGGAAACCTCCCTTCGATCACGTGGATTGGAAGGAGACCCCCTCCAATCGCGCGGACTGAAGGTAGGTCCCTCCGGACCTCCTCTCTTTTGTGAGCACACATATCAACAAAAGGGGGAATGTTTACCTCCACCACCATGCACCGAAGGGAGGCACTTCTCTAACAATAAACGCGTCTTAAGTTAACCGGAGGGAGGTCCCTTCACTCCACACTTCTCAAGTCCTATAAATGAGAGAGGTCGGCCAACACTTGAGGAGAGTACTTCTCATAAGCTTGGAAGTCTCGGGAGCACCGTGGAGACTTGAAGATTTGAAGTTTTGTCGAAGACTCGAAGCCTACTTGAGTTTTCTACTGCCCAAGATTAGACGAGATTCTTAGAGAGTTGAAATTTGTAAAGAAATATCGAATTAAAGAGTATGTTGACATAATTACCCCCGACATGAAGGGCTTGGCGTGTACTTAGTCAAAATTCAAATAACTATGTAAAGTTTAGGAATGTTCAAAGTTTCGTACTTATGTTATCAAATTATAAGAAAAACTCTATCGAGTCTAGATATTGCATTTTTACCCTCAAATTTAAAAAATTAAAAAAATACTCATGTAATTCAAAAAATCTTAAAATTTTTGAAATTGAAAGAAAATGTCCAAGTTTGCAGTCATATTCTCTGAAATTAGAGAAAAATCCTTATCCTGTTCAAAAGTCCAAGACATTGCAAATTTACTCTGGAACTTACAAAATTGTATGAATATCTAGAAAAATTACATAAAATTCTGAAATTGGAAAAAGTGCAAGTAGACCTTCCTTCAAGAAAAATTGTAAATAAATTCAAACTTAAGGAAAACGTGTAAGAAGCAGGGTTTGCCGACCCGCCCGACCCGGCCGACCCGGTCTCGGTGCGGGACGGGTCGGGTCGGGCGGGTCGCAAAGCGACCCGGTCCGCCCTTTGGCTCTCCACGTGATTTTTTTGGAATTTTTTTTAAAATTTTTAAGAAATTTATTTTGAAAGATTAAATGGTATATATATATTTAAAAATATTAGAATGTATAGTTTATTTATGATAATAGATCCATACTACATTATACATATTAAATTATATAAAAATTACATATTACACTGCTTAATTAAACATCCTATTATATATAATACATAAAAATTTATTTTAATTACTAAATATGTAAAAGTAAACAGTGACATAATAATGACATTCATTCATGAAGTATAAAATACAAAAACTCACTAATCCGTGCCCATCTGTGAAGTCCGAATCCCAAAACTCACTCATCCTCCTCATGTGTGTAATCCGAATCCCAAAACTCACTAATCCTCATCATCAGTGAAGCCCGAATCCCAAAACTCATCATCAGATACATGAGACTGATCACCCGTATAATCTAACTCTATCCTAGTGGGTGGAGGTACATATGGGTGAGACTGAAAATATGTAACCATCTGCACAAATGATGGGTCGTGTGCTGCGGTGGAGGGTACATGAAAATCTGTAAAAAAAGTCCTCACTACATCTATAGCTTCAATTCTATCATGTGCGACTGGTGCTGGTGCTGGTGCTGCTCGAACTCTGGACGTGGAGGAAGATCCTGCTCCGCCATGTGCTCGTGGTGGAGGTACCCGGGACGTAGAAGAAGATGTCCTCGGTGTGCTACGAGAACCGTATCTATCATGTAACTGTGTCCGAAAGGAATGTCGAACATCTCCCGGAACTCGGTCGCATGCACGAACATCGCGTCCCACTCCCGCAAGGTGCTCCGCAAACCTGTGTATGCCGGTGACGCGATGTTCGCAGTATCTACAGTGCACATGTCCATCACCCTCAACAGAATATCCATGCTCCCACGCAGGGTGACGCCGTCCGTCCATGATGACCTGCAAATGATGTAAAAGTTTACATTAGTGATTTCGATGACAAGTACAAAACTCTATATATGAAGAAATGTACAATTAATTATTAGTTAGTTCTAAATGTAACCAAATGATACATACTAATAAAGCCTATGGACCCAAACTGGGCCAGTGCCCATCTCCAAACAATCTGACATTAAATGTGGTCCGCAGATAGGACAGATAGTCTTCGTAGCGCATTGAACCTGAATAGTTCTCCCAGTACATGCGTACGTAGTATTCATACTCATGCGAACCTTGTGCGTACACGACCTCTACTGACGTAGCTGCGGCATAAGGATATGGATACGATGGGAAAAATGAACTACTGTTATCTGAGTCGCCATGATACATCGGCTGCTGCGGCCATGACCGTCCATACGAGCTTCCAGATCCCTGGGAGTCATGTGTGCTCATCCTCTCAAAATCAGACAACATGCCTTGATAACTGGTACTGTCTGCAACCGAACTTCCATAGTAGGGATCCCAATGATCAGCTGCCCGTCTCGTCCCTGGCAGTGGAACACCGTGGTCCTCATCTTGCGTGGCATGTGTGAAGTGCTGCTCCTCTGTCCATGCGCCATGTTGACGGCCCCCACGACCTCTACTATGACCACTGCTGTACTCTCTGCCACCAGCACTCGTATTCTCACGAGGACTCCGTTGGTCACCTTGAGAACCACCACCTCCATGGGATGAAGACCCTGTCGGTGTACTCTCAGCATCGGAGTCATGACTCCCACTAATGCGGGGCTCAACAGAAGGCTCGGTAGTGTCGTCATCTGCATTGGGATCTAATGTCTCCATGTCTACAAAATCTATCGGATTTAATGGTGGTCCCTTGTCCTTCTTGCTGGTGAATAATGTGGTCCATGATGATTTTTTCTTCTGTGGAGCAGGGGGCGGCTTACATGCTGCATGTTGTGTCCCTATAGATGCCTAAGAAGCAGAAACCTGTTTAGATAATTTTTCAATTTACTTTCTATTGTGTAAGTCTGTACGTATACCTGAGAAGACTGATTGGGTGCCTTAGTCTTAGATGTTGAGCGTCGGGGCGCAGCAGACTGAGATGGTTGTTTCGATGCTCCCGAAGACTACACAATTGAAAGAAGAATATATTCAATTACCAATGAATTATATATTAACAAATGTAGAAATGACAATATAATTTCACCTCTCTAAATGAGGAACTCCCCCTAGCCTCTCTTGAAGTGGATAACCTTCTTGGTTCCGCAGATATTGAATGCCGCGGTACAGCAACTCGAGACCACTGTTCTCCCGTAATGTTGTCATTTGTCGGACCGACCTGCAATATATTGCTATCATACATAAATATATGACTATGCTATCTAATGAAATTTGCGATTCGATTTTCATGTATTAATTCACCTGAGGTGGCTCTTGACGCTCAATTAATGGGGGTTGGATCAATCGCTCCCACGCTGTATCATCATACGCATACGATGTGTCTCCACCCCCAATGACGAGGTCTTCATCTAAATTAATTTCATCATCACGTCCCGTTGCAGAGTCGTCACCACCTAAATGCACATGGGTGTCATCTCCCTCCCCGACTGCCTCTTGTACAGCTGATACGAGAAAAGTATTAGGCCGTGGTGTCTCGCCAGGTTCTTCAGCCTCCTCGTCTAATTCTGCCTCACCACGCTCGGTTGTGGCTCTTGCAACCCATGCTACCATAGGGTCGTCATCGTCTCGCAAGTACACAGCATCCGTTGGGTCGTAATCTCCCTCTCCTCTCCTTGTATCCATTTGTACATGCCGGACCTTTAGCCTCATGTTGTAATGAACATACACCATTTTGTCTAGCCTGCGGTGTGTTAGCCTATTCCTCAGCTTAGTATGCAAGAAGGAGAACGTCGACCAATTCCGCTCACACCCACTCGACGAGGATGTTTGCGATAGAACTCTCATTGCGATCTTCCTTAATACGGGTGCACTTGTGCCGTAATTTAGCCACCACTCAGCTGTGTTTAAGACAGATCATGTACAATATAATAATTAGATGTAAAAATTCTTTCTCGAGATATAGAAGGTACATTGTGAAGACACATTACCTGGGTCGAGTCTATCACGACTGGCCACGGCATTAGGTGTCGCAAATGAACCAATTCCCTCTCTAAATATTTTCATCTGCATTATCAAAAAATATGAAGTGTATATTTCATTTAATATTGTCAATGTTAAAATATCCAAGTATACCTCATTCAACGCATCAGCGGCATCTGTTGGGGTGAAAGACAATCGGTCTACCACAATGTTGACCGATTCTATCAACGTATCATCATAAGCAAGGGCCCGAGCATATTGGAAGGCCGGATGTAGATAGTACGCTGCAATCGTAAGACAATGAATTACATATTAGTATCAACTGAAAATCACAGCTCATTGATTGGACGAGAATGTAAGTGTTTACCTGCCATGTGAAGATCACGGCTCATTTGTCTGTCCCATCTGTCCCCCACAATCTCCAGAATAGTGGGTCCATATTTTTTGGACGTTGTAAGGATCTTCCGCTTGGCTGCTTCTATTTTGCTGTACACCAACCCCATGGTTGGTACTCTATCCCCATCCACGCATCGTAGAACCTCATACAGTGGCTCTATCAATGACACTAATATCTTCACTCTATCCCAAAAATTTGAGGTGTTGACAATCCCCTCGACCTCCGCCCCTTCACGTGAAGCAGCAAAAGAGGAACTCAGCCAGGTCTCACCTCTAAACATTTGCTTCAATCCATCCTTGTGCTTCAATAGGCTCTGCAATGCGATGTAGTTGGTGGCAAATCGTGTGATGCCAGGCCTCAACAGTTCGCCGCCACAGTGCTCCCTCATCCATGCCAATACAAGTGTGTGGTTGTAGATATATTTCGTGATTTTTTGTGCCACCTCGACCACAGATTTTACCATACGAAGCTGCCCAATCTCCTTCAGCATCAGATCTACACAATGTGCTGCACAAGGGGTCCAGAAAATGTGCCGTTTTTTCTTCATTAGCTCCTCCCCAGCCTTCTTATAGTTCGACCCATTATCAGTCACCACTTGTACAATGTACTCCTCCCCAATCTCAGTCACCACTTGCTCCATCAATGATAAAATATATTGGTGACTGTGAATTTGACCAGACGCATCCACTGATTTGTGAAAGAATACCTGTCTGTCACAATAAACAAGGAAGTTAATCAGGCTAGATTTTGTGGTACCTGACCATCCATCACACATCAGTGTGACTCCGTACTTTGTCCATTTCTGCTTGAATGAGTCAATGTAACTCTTGATCTCAGCAACTTGTTCATCAAGGTATACGCCAGCCAATTCTCTCGCTGTAGGTGGCTGCACGTGTAGCCCAAGGATCTGTGCTTCCTGAAACATTGGCTTGTAGTAAGGGCTATTGGCTGCATTGAAAGGTAGACCCGCGTGGTGCCACCATTTTGCAACAGCTTGACCAAGTTTCCATTTAGGTCCCTTCTGGCCATACGCATCGTCCATCCTCGTTTGCTTACCATGCTCTCGGGATAGTGCACCGGGCTCCACATCTTCGATGTTGATCGATTGTGTCCTTTTCCTTTGTGTCCCCGAGTCACCAGTCAATAAACTCCTTATGCCTCGTGATTGTCGAGTCGTAGATGAACCACCACTCCCTGATGCTCCGGTCCTCGCGGCCTCGCGACTACGGACTATAGTCTCCTCGGGATGTCTTGACTCTTCCCTGCTCTGACGTACTGCCTCACGAAGCTCTGCTTCGTATGGATCGTTCACAGTGACATACACATTAGCCTGCTCAGTACATGCTTGTTCGTCTTCGTCACTGGGTGTCCATGCACATTCCTCCTCGTTGCTGCCACTTGGGCGCCCGCTCACTGCCGCTTGATCCCTTTTCTTCTTTTTTTCCTTTTCTTTCATCTCAGCTCTCTTCTCACGCAGGTGTCTAGCCATTGCAAGTTTCACATCTCTAGGCACATGGGTACACCCAGCAACCTCAGAGTATCCTGCCCCGGCTCCTCCGGCCAAATGCTTCTTCAACCGAGACACCCCTCCTCCCCGGTGTTCTATTTTACAATAGTTACAACGCCAGCACCTACGGTTGCCATCCAACAAAACTCCGTGTGACCACCCAATATCATTTGTTCGTTCCTTAGGAGCCATATTAAGTACTTAACTGTATCTCCTAAATGTAAAAATTACAAATCATATTAAGTACATTATTTTAAACAGAGACTAACAATGAAAATAATATCATTATTTCTACAATATGCAAGACTAAATTCAATATTTACTACATGTCAATATAATTTAGTTCAAAATAATATCATTATTTCTAAAACATGCATATAATGCTAATTTTTTATTTAATAGACCTACATTTAGTTTAAATTAATTTGTAACATATTTATCACTAATTATATATTTAAATTATAAACATGTCTAATTAAATTATATTATATTAAATTATTTATCAATAATTATTTATATTATATTAAATTATTTTACGTCTACAACTAATAATGAAAATAATATCATTAATTCTATAAAATTAAATTTAAATTTTAATACATCTCAATTAAATCTAATATTTAAACATTAATTAAATAATATATCAAACATAAAGATATTTCTACAACATGAATTAAACGATCTTTATATTATTTCTACAACCAGAATTAAATAATATATCAATATATTAAATTCTACAAGATGAATTAAATAAAAATTATATTTTTCTTACAACATAAATTCAACCTGACATCAAAAATAATATTAAACAATGACAATCTAACAAATTTTATTCATATATTTTTAAATTAAAAAAAGATATTACATTTTTAAAAAATAAAATTTTTTCCTCCCCCCCCCACCCCCACGGTCGCACACGCCCCCCCCCCCTCATCCCCCCACCGCCTGCCGGTGGCAGACGCCCAGCACGGCAGCACCCCCCCCCGTCCCCCCCCTGTCCCCTCCCGTCCCCCCACGGACGCACAGCAACCCCCCCCCCCCCCGTCCCCCCCTGTCCCCCCCCCGTCCCCCCACGGACGCACAGCAACCCCCCCCTCCCCCCCCCGCCCCCCCACGGACGCACAACAACCCCCCCCGTCCCCCCCCTGTCCCCCCCCCCCCCGTCCCCCCACGGACGCACAACAACCCCCCCCCCCCCCGTCCCCCCCGTCCCCCCACGGCGGCAGACGCCGGGCACCCCCCCCCCCCGTCCCCCCACAGCGGCCCAGACGCCCAGCACCCCCCCCCCCGGCGGCAGACGCCCCACCCCCGACCATTTTAAAAAAATTTAACTTACCTACCTCCGATCGCCGCCCAACGCCGCCGTCGGCCGCTCAGATCGCCGTCCGAAGATCCTGCTCGCCGTCCGCCGCCGCTGCACCGCCGTTCGTCGGTGGGAGGGGTGGAGCTCTTCCTCCCCCTTCGGCCCGTTAAATGGGCGAACCGCCCCCGACCCGCCGTACCGAGCCGGGTCCCGCCTCGCACCGGAGCGGGACGTGGCGGGACGCACGGGACCTTGCGGTCCAGTGCGACCCGTCCACGACCCCCAGCCCGCGCGACCCGGTGCCCGCCTGGGTCGGGTCGGGTCGTGCGGGTCGGTGCGGGTCGGGGCGGGACGGCAAACCGTGGTAAGAAGACCCCACAATCATGAAGATTAAGGATCTACTCATCCTAATAAAAACATATTAGTTAGTGCAAATTTACTCAAAAAGGGGTTTTAAAATTTAAACATACCCACCACAAAGGGTTCCAAAAGTGTAAAAATATCTCAATTGTGGAAAAATTATAGCAGGGTTTGCCGGCCCGGTCGACCCGCCCGACCCGGTCTCGGCTTGGGTCGGGTCGGGTCGGTCCCGTCTCGGTCCGACTCGATCCGTCCCGCTCCAAAACACCACTTTATATATATATATAATATATATATAATAATATAATAAAATAGAAAAGGACATATTATATATAAAATATAATATAATATAATATTAAAATAATGTGCCGACCCAGTGGCGACCCACGGCCCGGCCGACTCGGTCCCGGCCTGGGTCGGGTCGGGTCGTGCGAGTCGGTGCGAGACGCACCGGGTCGGCAAACCCTGAATTATAGAAATATTCTCAATTATGAAAAAATACAGGGAAAAATCCTAATGTTGGAAAAATCAAAAATATGCCCAAGAAGAGCTTGACATTACAGATATACCCCAAAAAAGTCTGGAATTGCTAATATACTCAATAAAGATCTGAAAATTACGAATGTACTCTCAAAAAGAGTTTTTTTTTACAAGGTTTGTCAAATCGATCCAATACATTATGTATCGCACGTATCGAGCCGTATCAGCCAGAGATCAGTATGACCGACGCATGGTACACAATTGATACGCTCTCATATGTTTTAAATATTATATATTTTATTTTATATTAGAAAAAAATTGTAGGTGAGTTGACTATGGATCTTATGTTTAATTGTGAGCTCATTGATTTTAAATGCACTAGTCCCATGAATTTTTTGTTTCTTTTTAAGATTTTCAATTAAAAAAACTCAAAATCTCAATGACGTTCCTGAGATTCGAACCTAAGACACCGTATAAAGAAGGAGCAAACCGTCTAACCAACTGAGTTAAAAAAATTTTATATTATTTTACATATACTATATATATATAGGCTCTTTTTTCACCTCGATATGTAACGGCATCAAATCGTACTGTTACCGTACCGGTACGACCGGTACAAACGGTCCGTCAAACTTTGATTTTTTGTATCATTATGAATTCAAAGAATGAAACATTCATTTTTCTCCTGCAAATATATATCTCTAATGAATGATTTTCATGATAATGTCCATTAGATAAAACTCTCAATATCACGATAGAGAGTGTAGGGATTAAGGGTCTCTTTGACGATTAATCAAAAGTATTCAAAGTTTACGTCAATATAAATAAACACCGATCACGATCGATGAAAAAAAGTTCAATATACGAACCCTAAATCATCTGTTATATATAAAATACGAAAATAATAATGCACATGCTAATCATTTAGTTAAAATAATGTGTATATTTATCAAACAAATGGATATTTTAAAATTAAATTTTTCACTGTCTTAAAATAAACTAGTACGTCTGGTCGGAATTTTTCTGCCTTCCTCTCAATGTCAAATAATGCTTCAATCTTTGCAATGTTGTGATATATATATATATATATAATGGGTGCTATCACTTACTGTCCTCTCATCGTCACCAACCATGTTAGGCATGGCTACTTGGCAACGCCGATCATCTTCGACGATTTCCTAGCAATGGTCGATTCTCCTTTCTTCTTGGGGGTGATCTTCGTCACTAGAATGGCTCCAACCACACCTACTGCTGCTGGGGACATCAAGCCCCAAATTTCATCTCTGAGCTTTCAGTCAACACCATTCACTTTTGAACTGCTCCTGTCAACTGAGGTCAACGCCGTCAACACAAAGGCAGAAAGCGTGTCGCGGCCATTCCACACTCTGGCAAGTCAATCCCTTGTTGGCAAATTTCATATCCGACTTGATGGAGGCAAGCCGATCATGCCCCGAGAGAGTTATGTCCCGACTATCCCAATCTCAAACCACTTCGGTCTACTCCGCAAAATACGAGAAGACAAGATAAAATTGAATAAGTATAGCACCCAAGCTGCACCCATCAATCAGCTAGGGGCAGATACATCGGCCGAAGTCCAAGACCCCTAAGCTCAAGCGAGGGGGCAATTCTGTGAAGGAACGTCGGCTCAAAGTCAAGCAAATCTAGCTCATCAAAGAGGAGGCCCGAGCCCCTAAGAGGGTTAGGGCGAGTCAACCTGTCTGAATGTCAGATCAGCATCAAATTGAAGTCTCAGTGATTCAAAGTGTTCAAACTTTGTGCCCCGTGGGTAAAAAAGAAAAGAGACTTATAAGAAATCCAACAAAACTAGACTGTAATGCCCTGGATCTCGTTGGATCTCGTAGGATCTTTAATGGATCTTTCGGATCTGTTTCGGATTGGTTTCGTTGAGTTTCGGTTCGCTTTTGTGGCTTCCGAGTTGAGTTTGACGAGCCGTGTGGGTTTTTCTCACGTACTAGTTACGGAACCCTACGGTGAGTTTATTTGTCAATTCTCGAACTCGTGGATGCTACAGCGACGATGTACTCCTCGAGCCGGTCGTTTCGGCTATTTTTGCGTATTTTTCTGAATTTGTGCATTTTCAGCGCATTTTCGGAATTTTCGGAAATTAGGAAAATTTCCTAATTTCTTTTCCTTTTTCTTTTTCTTTCCTCTCTCCCCTCCTCATTTCTCACCGCCGCCGTCTCTCTCCCGTTCTCTCTCGTTCTCTCCCCTTTTCGGCTCCGGCTGCAGACGGAGGCGTAGGTGGGCGAGGTGGCGAGGCCGTGGAGCTGTCGAGGTGCGCGAAGGGGCGAGGATCGGATCGATTCTGGCGCGATCCCGAACGGTGGATTCAAAGCCGGTGAAATTGGTTCGCGAGTGGTTTTCGGCGTGGTTTAGTCCCTTCGGGGCACGGTTTCTTCGGTGGAGGTAGGGTGATGGATCCTTGCTTCCTTACCTTCGTTTTCCCTGCCATTGCACGGCGTTCGGCTAGGAAATGAGCGTGTTTGGGCTTGTTTTGCCTAAACCGTGTTTTTCGTGGTTTTTAGGGTCGGCCGGCAAACGGCGACCGATTGCGGTTCAGTTAGTTTCTAAATGACCGCAGGGATGTTAGAATCCCATCCACGTAGTTTTCGTGCGATTTGGTGCTCATTCGAGGCCGGTAGAAGCCCGGGAACCTCGGTGACCCATTTTGGGTGGATTTGTTTAAATCGCCCGGATCTTGCGTTTTTGATGTTGCATGTGGGGTTTTTGTTGCCCTGATGTTGTCTTTTGGCGTTGTGGTTTGTATCCCCTGCGTTTCGGCGTGAATGGGGCGTGGAACGGGCCGATCCGGCCATTCCTATGTTTTCCCGCCGTGACCGAAGTAGCGGTCTAGCCAGTGACCGCCACTTGCTTTTGACGGCCCTACGATGGACCGTTATTTGGTTTGAGGGTTTATTAGCCCTCTACCTTCTGGGTAAGCGACGGCCCAAGGATGGAGCGTTATTTCCATGTAACGCCCCAGTGCCTAGCCGTTACTTTCCTTCTTGTCGTTTTGTGTTGAGGTTAAGTCGGTTGATCTAACGCACTTGACCCAGTGCGTTAGATGGAAGTGGCGTGCCTTGCCCAGGCCGTTACTTGCCGGTTGACTGACGTTGACTCGTTGAGGCGGTGCCTTCAACGGTCGGAACCTCATCCGTTGTTTGAGAGTAACGGTGGAGCCCCTGGCCGTTACTTTCTATTTTGGCAGAGCTGGGTTTGCTGCACCGTTGGGTGTGACGGTGGGGACCCTGTGCGCCGTTAGTGAGTAACGCGCATGTTTCTGTCCGTCGTTTGCTGTGGTGTTGGGTTGAGGGTGGCCATGCCGTTTGTGAGTAACGGATGGGCCCCCGTGCGTCGTTTGGTTCTGACGGCCCTCCCCTGCCGCGCTGTTTCGTGAGTGACGCGCCTGGCCTAGCGCGTTACTTCGCTTTGGTTTGGGTTGCTGCACTGTTGAATGTGACGGTGGAGACCCCGTGCGTCGTTTGCTTGTAACGCCCCTGCTCCCGTGCGTTACTTGGCTTTTGTGTGTTTTGTAGGTTGTCAGGGTGGTGTGAGTGACGGCCTGGTGTCCGTCCGTCGTTTGGGAAATAACGGCCTGGCGTAGACCGTCATTTGCTAATAGCGGTCTAGGACCTGTGCGTTACTTTCCTTATGCCTTGGTTTTCCGCCCGATGATTCTGTGTGTGTCTTGGCTTGGCCTTGTGGTCTGCCCGTTGTCCCGTGGATGTCTCCTGACGTCCTATGAGGGTTAAGACTACGTTGCGAGGTAGCCAGGAGTCTTCTTACTTGTGGTGGGATTCTTGATCCTACTCTTGTATGCTTTTATTGTTTGGTTCGGGTCAACCCGGTCTGACCTAGTGGTTGACGTGTAGCCTTGTTTGTGCGTGTCTTGACGGTTCTGTCCTGTCTAAGACACTGCTTCTGGATGCTTCGAGGTGTTGTTCCACCTCGGTTTGCGTGTCCAGCTGTGCTGAGGGTTCGTGGTGTTTCCCTCAGGTCTCCGTGTGTTGTTTTCTGCGGAGCGTGGTTTCTCTGGCTTAGGATTAGACCGATTGGCGGCTTGTTCCGCTGTTTGTGACGATCTTGCCTTTGAGTCGTCTGACTCAAGGATCGTTACGTAGAAGGTCTAGTTGCTTGTCCTGAGTTGTCGGCAGTGGCGATGCTGCCAGTTAGTGCCTCGAAGTACGTGTTGAGGGGCGGGGTTGCCCGTTAGTACTTCGGCACTTGTGTTTTGAGCTTCTGTGTCGTGTGAAGCCTCCACTTCTGTTGACCTAAGGCCTGGAGTGCCGACCCGCTAACGGATGGCGGAGGGTGTTTCCCATTGAGCGGTTGTAGCTGGTTCCGCGGGCTCCTAGCCAACGGTAGCGTCCTACCGAGGGAGAATTCTAGCTTGAGGACCTGGCTTAGGCTATAGCCAGTGTGTGCACACGTGGTCAGGGGTTAGGACTTACGTCGACGGGCGTGACCCTGACTAGTTACTTGTTTTGCTGTTACTGTTTGTTTCAGCTGGTGTCTACATCTCTGCTGTTGTTACAGCAGTACTGTAGGTGAGACACTTGAGGTGCAGCATGAGACGTCAGTGGACGCAGCTGGCTTTTTAAGGGGGTGCTTCCGTCACGTGATGCGTAGCTCTTCGCGGTTCTCGTGACGCGTAGCTCTTCGCGTTTCCTTGCGCGTTGTGACCTTTGCGAGTTGCCCGTTCGTGGCCGTGCTCGGGGTCAGTGTTTTGTTGTCCGCACGGTGTTCTGATCGTGCGTGGGGCTTTGTGCACAACGTTCCCGGTCGTGTTTTGTCTGTTTCCCCGGTGTCGGCGTTCGCCTTCGCCTTTGTTTTGGGCTGGTTGACAGACTGGTGTACCCTTCTGCGTGAGTTTAGGGTCATCCATCTGTTGCCTTTTTGTCTGGAGTAGTTTGGGATACCGAGGTTAGTTCGGTAGCCGCTTGTTTGGTGCGGTTTCCTACCCCTCTCCTGCTTGTTCCCTACTCCTACTCCCCGTCTGTTCCTTCACAGCTTTGTAGTGTAGCTTTTCCTGCTTTGCTACACCTGCTGTTCCTGCTGCTTTGTTGTTGCTTCCGTTGTCTTCGCTTTGCGCGTTTTCCAGTGGGGATCCGCGTGACCCCTACTGAGTTTCTGTTGAGACTCACCCCTGCTGCTTTTCAGGTGGGTTTCGTCGTCCGCCTCTACTGTTCCGGGTGGAGTGCGCGTCTGCTGTTGTAGCTGCCAGCCGTACCTGCGTCGGGTTCCTCCGACTCCTGTGTACGTTTCTTTCTGTTCGACTGTACTGTGCTAGACTTGTTGTCTTTCCTTTGGGCTGGACTCTGTGTATAATTGTAAAACTTGAATGTTTAATAAAAGGTAATTTTATTTCTGCTACTTTAGCAATCCAATCTAATGAAATTTAATTGCTTACTGTTATATCTGCTGGCTTCAATGTATTTCCCACACAATCCTTTTTCCCTTCGGCGCTTTCCCGCGCTTGGGAGGCCTCGCGGGTCCCATGTGGTATCACGTGTATTCGGTATTTATACCGGGTGCACCGGGTATCCGGAATCCGGGTCGCCACAGGTGGTATCAGAGCAGTGTTCTGAGATGTTCAGAGTTCTTTTCTGAGCTATCAGATCATTGTCGTGTGAAATACATGGAAATCCAGATATACAGTTACCAGAGTCCTTAGGCCCAGTACAGTCTCTTGCTGGCGTAGGTGTTGCGATGGTTTATCGCGGTGCTTCTCGTATGTGGTCTTGTACGTGCTTGGGTAGCACTGTGCGAGATGGTTTTGCTCTCGTCTGGATATGACGATGTGCTTCGTTCGGTTTTGAAGTTGGTCTCGATCGTATTGCGCTGGCAGTGTTTGTCGGTTGGTATGGACCTGCAGTGCATTGTTCGAGCTGTTTTCGGCATTTTGCTCAGGTGGCTTATGACTTCTAGCGTTGGTGTGATGACCATGCACGTTCTTACGTTGCTTTGGTTGTCCCAGCTTGAGTTTGTGTAGCTCCTGATGCATCGTTGTTTCGGTTGTTTCGAATGTCGTGTTGCCTCGATTGAGAAGTTGCTCGAGCGAGCCTTGGATTTTCCCTTCCTGGTGAGCTTTTGTTGTCGAGCTTGTTGCTTCTCGTCCTTCTTGGTGAAGCTTTTTCGAGGTTAGCCTTGGAATTTCTGTCTTAGTGTTGCCCTTGTCCTGTGTCTGCTTAAGTGTAGACAGCTTTGTTTCAAGCCTGATCTGCTCCTTGTTGTACGGTTGCTTAGCTTTGGACTCCGTAATGGTGTTAAGAGCTGTTGTGTACCGTATTTGTAGTGCTGTGTCTAACGGCCGATGCGTTGTGAGGGCTCATTTATTGTGTCAGGACGTGAAGGTAAGCTGAGACTGATGCTTTCCTTGTGCTTTGTGCTGAAGCTGGTGCTCTTCTCTTGCTGCACTCAGGCTCTTTGTGATCGGTTGTTCGCGTGATCGGTGCTCGTGGCGTGTGAATTGCGATCTTGTTGATTGCGATGGCGCTGATGTGTGCTGAGATGCGATTTCTGATGTTGTTCTGTTGCCTGTGCACGTTGTTGAGAGTACAGCTGTAGTGTGTGGGTTGGCTACCCATTTGTCGAGAGGTTCTTTCTTTCTCGATGTGGCTTCGTCTTGGCTTCTCGTGCCTTGACTTTGGTCGTTGCCGTGCCTTTGCTCGTGGTTTTCTTGTGTTGGCATTGGCAATTGTGCGAGTGTTGGGGAATTTGTCGGCATTCCTTGCTGATTAAGTACCCTTTTGCTCTGCTTTTTCTTCTTGGGTGTTATGCTCTTGAGGCGTGTTGCTAGTCCTTGAGTTGCATTTCCCTGAAATTGTTGTCGTTTCTCGTTGTCGTGGGTCTTCTCTTGGTGAGCAGTCTGATGCGTGACCTGTCTCTTGTGGTCGTGTGCTCAGCTGTTCTTGTGCCTTGTTGTGACCCTGCTTGCAGTTGTGTTCTGTGGTTCTGTGTGTTCTGCAGACCCGGAACTCTGCAGGTGTTGCCGTTGTGTTGTTGTTTGGGCGCTGTTTCTTTATGATTTTGTGTCTCTGCTTTGGACCATTGTCTTGTCAGTTGGCTTTGCTGTGCTCCCTTTTCTGGTGGAGTTAGCCTGCGACTTGATCAGATGTGATATCTGAGTGAGTGCTGACTTGATTGTGTTTCTGGTCCAGCAGTGTTGTTGTTGTCGTTGGTGTCCTGTGTGCCAGGTGTTCCCTGTTACCTTTGGCGCTGGAGCCGATGATGTTGCGAGCTGTCAGCTGTAAGGACTGTGTCTCCTTGTGTAAGCTGCCGCTTGCCGTGTTGTTATTGTGTTTTCTCGGTTGTTTGTGGTTGTGGCAGTCGTGTCTCTAATTCTGGTGAGACGTAAACGACGTTGCCCTTGCTTCGGAGGTGTCAGATGTGTTCACTTTGGTGTCATACTCGTGCTGTAGACTTGCTGTCTTAGAAGCTGAGCATGTACCTGTAATTGTGATCTGACGATGTCCCTCTGAGCTGTGTTTTCCGAGTTTTGTGCTGTTGGGTTATTCTTCCCTGCTTCTCCTTTGTTAGTCCTGAATTTCGAGGGCGAAATTCTTTGAAGGAGGGGAGGATGTAATGCCCTGGATCTCGTTGGATCTCGTAGGATCTTTAATGGATCTTTCGGATCTGTTTCGGATTGGTTTCGTTGAGTTTCGGTTCGCTTTTGTGGCTTCCGAGTTGAGTTTGACGAGCCGTGTGGGTTTTTCTCACGTACTAGCTACGGAACCCTACGGTGAGTTTATTTGTCAATTCTCGAACTCGTGGATGCTACAGCGACGATGTACTCCTCGAGCCGGTCGTTTCGGCTATTTTTGCGTATTTTTCTGAATTTGTGCATTTTCAGCGCATTTTCGGAATTTTCGGAAATTAGGAAAATTTCCTAATTTCTTTTCCTTTTTCTTTTTCTTTCCTCTCTCCCCTCCTCATTTCTCACCGCCGCCGTCTCTCTCCCGTTCTCTCTCGTTCTCTCCCCTTTTCGGCTCCGGCTGCAGACGGAGGCGTAGGTGGGCGAGGTGGCGAGGCCGTGGAGCTGTCGAGGTGCGCGAAGGGGCGAGGATCGGATCGATTCTGGCGCGATCCCGAACGGTGGATTCAAAGCCGGTGAAATTGGTTCGCGAGTGGTTTTCGGCGTGGTTTAGTCCCTTCGGGGCACGGTTTCTTCGGTGGAGGTAGGGTGATGGATCCTTGCTTCCTTACCTTCGTTTTCCCTGCCATTGCACGGCGTTCGGCTAGGAAATGAGCGTGTTTGGGCTTGTTTTGCCTAAACCGTGTTTTTCGTGGTTTTTAGGGTCGGCCGGCAAACGGCGACCGATTGCGGTTCAGTTAGTTTCTAAATGACCGCAGGGATGTTAGAATCCCATCCACGTAGTTTTCGTGCGATTTGGTGCTCATTCGAGGCCGGTAGAAGCCCGGGAACCTCGGTGACCCATTTTGGGTGGATTTGTTTAAATCGCCCGGATCTTGCGTTTTTGATGTTGCATGTGGGGTTTTTGTTGCCCTGATGTTGTCTTTTGGCGTTGTGGTTTGTATCCCCTGCGTTTCGGCGTGAATGGGGCGTGGAACGGGCCGATCCGGCCATTCCTATGTTTTCCCGCCGTGACCGAAGTAGCGGTCTAGCCAGTGACCGCCACTTGCTTTTGACGGCCCTACGATGGACCGTTATTTGGTTTGAGGGTTTATTAGCCCTCTACCTTCTGGGTAAGCGACGGCCCAAGGATGGAGCGTTATTTCCATGTAACGCCCCAGTGCCTAGCCGTTACTTTCCTTCTTGTCGTTTTGTGTTGAGGTTAAGTCGGTTGATCTAACGCACTTGACCCAGTGCGTTAGATGGAAGTGGCGTGCCTTGCCCAGGCCGTTACTTGCCGGTTGACTGACGTTGACTCGTTGAGGCGGTGCCTTCAACGGTCGGAACCTCATCCGTTGTTTGAGAGTAACGGTGGAGCCCCTGGCCGTTACTTTCTATTTTGGCAGAGCTGGGTTTGCTGCACCGTTGGGTGTGACGGTGGGGACCCTGTGCGCCGTTAGTGAGTAACGCGCATGTTTCTGTCCGTCGTTTGCTGTGGTGTTGGGTTGAGGGTGGCCATGCCGTTTGTGAGTAACGGATGGGCCCCCGTGCGTCGTTTGGTTCTGACGGCCCTCCCCTGCCGCGCTGTTTCGTGAGTGACGCGCCTGGCCTAGCGCGTTACTTCGCTTTGGTTTGGGTTGCTGCACTGTTGAATGTGACGGTGGAGACCCCGTGCGTCGTTTGCTTGTAACGCCCCTGCTCCCGTGCGTTACTTGGCTTTTGTGTGTTTTGTAGGTTGTCAGGGTGGTGTGAGTGACGGCCTGGTGTCCGTCCGTCGTTTGGGAAATAACGGCCTGGCGTAGACCGTCATTTGCTAATAGCGGTCTAGGACCTGTGCGTTACTTTCCTTATGCCTTGGTTTTCCGCCCGATGATTCTGTGTGTGTCTTGGCTTGGCCTTGTGGTCTGCCCGTTGTCCCGTGGATGTCTCCTGACGTCCTATGAGGGTTAAGACTACGTTGCGAGGTAGCCAGGAGTCTTCTTACTTGTGGTGGGATTCTTGATCCTACTCTTGTATGCTTTTATTGTTTGGTTCGGGTCAACCCGGTCTGACCTAGTGGTTGACGTGTAGCCTTGTTTGTGCGTGTCTTGACGGTTCTGTCCTGTCTAAGACACTGCTTCTGGATGCTTCGAGGTGTTGTTCCACCTCGGTTTGCGTGTCCAGCTGTGCTGAGGGTTCGTGGTGTTTCCCTCAGGTCTCCGTGTGTTGTTTTCTGCGGAGCGTGGTTTCTCTGGCTTAGGATTAGACCGATTGGCGGCTTGTTCCGCTGTTTGTGACGATCTTGCCTTTGAGTCGTCTGACTCAAGGATCGTTACGTAGAGGTCTAGTTGCTTGTCCTGAGTTGTCGGCAGTGGCGATGCTGCCAGTTAGTGCCTCGAAGTACGTGTTGAGGGGCGGGGTTGCCCGTTAGTACTTCGGCACTTGTGTTTTGAGCTTCTGTGTCGTGTGAAGCCTCCACTTCTGTTGACCTAAGGCCTGGAGTGCCGACCCGCTAACGGATGGCGGAGGGTGTTTCCCATTGAGCGGTTGTAGCTGGTTCCGCGGGCTCCTAGCCAACGGTAGCGTCCTACCGAGGGAGAATTCTAGCTTGAGGACCTGGCTTAGGCTATAGCCAGTGTGTGCACACGTGGTCAGGGGTTAGGACTTACGTCGACGGGCGTGACCCTGACTAGTTACTTGTTTTGCTGTTACTGTTTGTTTCAGCTGGTGTCTACATCTCTGCTGTTGTTACAGCAGTACTGTAGGTGAGACACTTGAGGTGCAGCATGAGACGTCAGTGGACGCAGCTGGCTTTTTAAGGGGGTGCTTCCGTCACGTGATGCGTAGCTCTTCGCGGTTCTCGTGACGCGTAGCTCTTCGCGTTTCCTTGCGCGTTGTGACCTTTGCGAGTTGCCCGTTCGTGGCCGTGCTCGGGGTCAGTGTTTTGTTGTCCGCACGGTGTTCTGATCGTGCGTGGGGCTTTGTGCACAACGTTCCCGGTCGTGTTTTGTCTGTTTCCCCGGTGTCGGCGTTCGCCTTCGCCTTTGTTTTGGGCTGGTTGACAGACTGGTGTACCCTTCTGCGTGAGTTTAGGGTCATCCATCTGTTGCCTTTTTGTCTGGAGTAGTTTGGGATACCGAGGTTAGTTCGGTAGCCGCTTGTTTGGTGCGGTTTCCTACCCCTCTCCTGCTTGTTCCCTACTCCTACTCCCCGTCTGTTCCTTCACAGCTTTGTAGTGTAGCTTTTCCTGCTTTGCTACACCTGCTGTTCCTGCTGCTTTGTTGTTGCTTCCGTTGTCTTCGCTTTGCGCGTTTTCCAGTGGGGATCCGCGTGACCCCTACTGAGTTTCTGTTGAGACTCACCCCTGCTGCTTTTCAGGTGGGTTTCGTCGTCCGCCTCTACTGTTCCGGGTGGAGTGCGCGTCTGCTGTTGTAGCTGCCAGCCGTACCTGCGTCGGGTTCCTCCGACTCCTGTGTACGTTTCTTTCTGTTCGACTGTACTGTGCTAGACTTGTTGTCTTTCCTTTGGGCTGGACTCTGTGTATAATCGTAAAACTTGAATGTTTAATAAAAGGTAATTTTATTTCTGCTACTTTAGCAATCCAATCTAATGAAATTTAATTGCTTACTGTTATATCTGCTGGCTTCAATGTATTTCCCACACAATCCTTTTTCCCTTCGGCGCTTTCCCGCGCTTGGGAGGCCTCGCGGGTCCCATGTGGTATCACGTGTATTCGGTATTTATACCGGGTGCACCGGGTATCCGGAATCCGGGTCGCCACATAGACGGTCCATGAAAGTAACAAAACCAAATGGGATTGATCAGATAGATGCTTCATCACCCAAGGCGTAGGTCTTTACCCGACAGGGGACATTCGATCGCCCAAGTTCTCGACCCCAGAAGAAGAAGAGAATGGTGTAATTTAGTGATGACTCCATAAAGGTGTTCCTACTACACTTCCTCTATCAATGAGCAACCAATTGAGCTGCCCGAAGATATGACCGGGGCAACCCAAACTCAAATTTTGAATCCTTCCCTAAAGACATACTCCATAAGAAAAGAATGATGCAAACTCCTAAAGACACTGCATGGACTCGCAACGGCTATTTTTTCGCAACTGATAAATCTACGATACTAGAAGCACTAGTCCAATGGGCTCACTCAATCACCGAGGGTGCTCCCATAACTCACCTTAAGGCTGAAGATTATTCAACCCGAGAAAATTATTCTACAGAGACATCACATTGACAGGGATTGTTTTAACAAATTATTAATAGTTATGACAACATGTCTCTAAGAAGTGTTCTCCAAAGGAGTGTGGAAGACATTACTTTGGAGGGTCTGCAGTATGAGAATCAAGCCTTGAAGTCTCTCTTACATGAGTTGTTGTGAAAGTGAGATACCTTACTCAGATATCTCGCATCTTCGTCAATTAACCACATCAACTATGGGATTCCAACAAATGTCGGCCCTCCAACGATGATGGCCAAGGCATCGACCATTGAAGTCAGACCCTTTAAGAGCCGTCACATCACCAAGAAAGAAACAGGCACTATGAACTTCTCTCCTTCAAGTAACCACTGTCGAGAAAAAAATGGCTCAAGCAATCCCTACAAAAATACCAAGGCCAAATCACCTGCAGTGACGTTAATACAACATATGAAAACATTCTACTCTTTCACCAAAGAGCATACTAAAGAACTCTTCGGACTCTACATGACACAAAAGCTCATAACTTTACCAGACCCTCGCAACGGACAATGAGAGGCAAAATAAAAGAGTCCAACTATTGCCTATATCACCGTATGTGGCCTGCTATGTCTTTAAAGATGAAGTAGAGAAACTGATATCAGCAACGGTGATCCATATGAAGAACCATCGAGTTAATCTTCCACAACCCTATCAATGGGATCAACTATAAGTCCTCGATCCGAGTAACCCACACTTCGGCACCACATGTGAACTCGAGAAAGACCCTCTCCGATTATGCAGACTGGAGGTAGATCCCTCCAGACCTCCTTCTTTCTCTTGTGGGCACACATAAAAGAAAAAAGGGGGGAACACTTGCCTCCACCACCATGCACCGAAGGGAGGCACTCCTCTAGCAATAAATGCACCTCGAAGTCTACTGGAGGGAGGTCCCTCCACTCCCCACTTCCCAACTCATAAAAGAGAGAGGGCGGCCAACACTTGAGGAGAGTTCTCACCTTGGAAGCCTCGGGAGCACCTTGGAGAGAGATTTGAAGTATTGTTGAAGACTCGAAACCTAGTTGAGTTCGTTGCTGCCCAAGACTTGACTAGTTTCTTCGACCGTTGAAACTTGTAAAGAAATCCCAAATTAAAGGGTCCGATGGCATAATCACGCCCACATGAAGGGCTTGTTGTGTACTTCGTCAAAATTCATATGAATCATGAAAACAATTATGTAAAGTTCCGACATTTTCAAAGTTCCATAACTATGTTATCAAATTACAGGAAAAACCCTGTCGGATCCAGATATAACATTTTTACCCTCAAACTTGGTGAAATTATAAAGACACTCATGTAATTTAAAAAATTATGAAAATTCCAAAATTGAAGGAAAATGTTCAAGTTTGCAATCATATTCTATGAAATTGCAGAAAAGTCCATGTCTCGTACAAAAGCCAGGGTTTGCCGACCCGGTGCGTCTCGCCCCGACCCGCACGACCCGACCAAGGCCGAGACCGGGTCGACCGGGCTGTGGGTCGCCACCAGGTCAGCCCATTATTTTAATATTATATTATATTATATTTTATATATAATGTATATTTTTCTATTTTATTATATTATTTTATAATATATATATATATATATATATATATATATATATATATATATATATATATAGTGATTTTTTAGAACGGGACGGACCGGGTCGGACCGAGACGGGAGCGACCCGACCCGACCCAAGCCGAGACCGGGTCGGCCGGGCCAGCAAACTCTGACAAAAGCCCAACAGATTACAGATTTACCTTGGCACTTATAAAATTGTATAAATATCCAAAAAATATATATATATAATTTTAAAATTAATAAAATTACAAATAGACCCTCTTTCAAGAAAAAATTACAAATAAACCTCAACTTACGGAAAAGTGCAAGAAGACCCCATGATCATGAAGATTAAGGATCTCATCTTGTCCTAATGAAAACATATTAGCTAGTACAAATTTACCCAAAAAGGGGTTTTGAAATTGTAACCATTCCCACAAAGGGTTCGAAAGTGTAGAAATACTCAGGGTTTGCCGACCCGGTGCGTCTCGCACCGACTCGCACGACCCGACCCGACCCAGGCCGGGACCGGGTCGGTCGGGCCGTGGGTCGTGGCTGGGATGCACTGGACCGCATGGTCCCGTGCGTCCCGCCGCGTACCGGAGCGGGTCGAGACAGGCCCGGTCTGGTTCGTGCGGGACGGGGCGTACGTGCCGGGTCGCCCTTATAGCGGGCCGGGTGCGGGCGGGTCTGGCATCCGCAGCGGTGGAAGGCGGTGCAGCGGTGGCCGGCGGTGTGGGCGGTGCAGAGCGGCGGCGGACGGCACCGGACGACAGCGACGACCGGCGATCAGAGGTAGGTGCCCTAAATTTTTGTTTTAGGGTGAGGAGGGGGGTGGGGGGTGACGACCGGCGATCGCACTGGCACCGCCGCCGGTGGGGGGCGGGGAGGGGGGGCGTTTGCACCTCCGGTGGGGGGCGGTGAGGGTGAGGGGAGGGGGGCGTCTGCACGGAGGGGGGGCGGTGAGGGTGAGGGGGGGGGGGCGTCTGCACGGAGGTGGGGGGCGGTGAGGGTGAGGGGGGGCGTCTGCACGGAGGTGGGGGGCGGTGAGGGGAGGGGGGGCGGTGAGGGTGAGGGGAGGGGGGCGTCTGCACGGAGGGGGAGCGGTGAGGGTGAGAGGGGGGGGGCGTCTGCACGGAGGGGGGGCGGTGAGGGTGAGGGGAGGGGGGCGTCTGCACGGAGGGGGGCCGGTGAGGGTGAGGGGGGGGGGGGGGGCGTCTGCACGGAGGTGGGGGGCGGTGAGGGGAGGGGGGCGTCTGCACGGAGGGGGGGCGGTGAGGGTGAGGGGGGGGGGGGCGTCTGCACCGCCGCCCCCACCTCCGGTGGGGGGCGGTGAGGGTGAGGGGGGGGGGGGGCGTCTGCACGGAGGTGGGGGGCGGTGAGGGGAGGGGGGCGTCTGCACAGAGGGGGGGCGTCTGCACGGAGGGGGGCCGGTGAGGGTGAGGGGGGGGGGGGCGTCTGCACGGAGGGGGGGCGGTGAGGGTGAGGGGGGGGGGGGGGGGGGGCGTCTGCACCGCCGCCCCCACCTCCGGTGGGGGGCGGTGAGGGGAGGGGGGCGTCTGCACGGAGGGGGGGCGGTGAGGGTGAGGGGGGGGGGCGTCTGCACCGCCACCCCCACCTCCGGTGGGGGGCGGTGAGGGTGAGGGGGGGGTGTTTATTTTTTTTAGTTTTTAAATTAAAAAATCTAGAAAAATATTTTATTATATTATTTAATATTAATAATAATATATTATTTAATTCATATTATATAAGAAATATAATTTTTGTTTAATTGATGTTGTATAAATATCATATATTTGATGTATTATTTAATTCATTTTGTAGAATTAATATAAATAATATTTAATTCATGTTGTAGATATAAATTTATTTTTTGATGTGTTATTCAAATCATGTTTAAATATTAGATTTAATTTAGATGTATTAAATTTTAAATTTAATCTTGTATGTTGTAGAAGTAATGATATTAATATCATTATTAGTTGTAGATGTAAAATATTTTTAAATATTTAATGTATATTAGTTAATTTAATTGCATAATGTAAAAATATAATGTGTATGGATATATTTTTAATGTAAATATAAATTTAGTGTTTACTATTTTCTAAATAATTTTAAAGTTAATTTATATATATAATGTAAATTATTTAGAGATGTTTATAATTTATATGTGTCATGTAATTTAATTAGAGATGTAATTTTAAATATCTAATTAGTTATATTTTAAATATCTAATTATGTCATGTAAGTCAATGTATATGTATTAATTATAAATATTAACCTTAATTGTATGTTATAGAAATAATGATATTATTTTGAACTAAATTATATGAAGATGTATTAAATATTGAATTTAGTCTTGCATGGTACGTAAATAATAAAATTCTGTTCATTGTTAGTTGTAGATGGGAAATAATATAATTTCATATTTTAAATTTCTTAATTTTAGGAGACAACACTCTATGGCTCCTAAGGAACGAACAAATGATATTGGGTGGTCACACGGAGTTTTGTTGGATGGCAACCGTAGGTGTTGGCGTTGTAACTATTGTAAAATAGAACACCGGGGAGGAAGGGTGTCTCGGTTGAAGAAGCATTTGACAGGAGGAGCCGGGGCAGGATACTCTGAGGTTGCTGGGTGTACCCATGTGCCTAGAGATGTGAAACTTGCAATGGCTAGGCACCTGCGGGAGAAGAGAGCTGAGATGCAAGAAAAGGAAAAAAAGAAGAAAATGGATCAAGCGGCAGTGAGCGGGCGCCCAAGTGGCAGCAACGAGGAGGAATGTGCATGGACACCCAGTGACGAAGACGAACAAGCACGTACTGAGCAGCCTGATGTGTATGTCACTGTGAACGATCCATACGAAGCCGAGTTTCGTGAGGCAGTACGTCAGAGCAGGGAAGAGTCAAGACATCCCGAGGAGATTGTAGTCCGTAGTCGCGAGGCGGCGAGGACCGGAGCATCAGGGAGTGGTGGTTCATCTACGACTCGACAATCACGAGGCATAAAGAGTTTATTGACTGGTGACTCGGGGACACAAAGAAAAAGGACACAATCGATCAACATTGAAGATGTGGAGCCCGGTGCACTATCCCGAGAGCATGGTAAGCAAACGAGGATGGGCAGCTGATCATTGGGATCCCTACTATGGAAGTTCGGTTGCAGACAGTACAAGCTATCAAGGCATGTTGTCTGATTTTGAGAGGATGAGCACACATGACTCCCAGGGATCTGGAAGCTCGTATGGACGGTCATGGCCGCAGCAGCCGATGTATCATGACGACTCAGATAGCAGTAGTTCATTTTTCTCATCGTATCCATATCCTTATGTCTCAGCTGCGCCAGTAGAGGTCGTGTACGCACAAGGTTCGCAGCAGTATGAATACTACGTACGCATGTACTGGGAGAACTATTCAGGTTCAATGCGCTACGAAGACTATCTGTCCTATCTGCGGACCACATTTAATGTCAGATTGTTTGGAGATGGACACTGGCCCAGTTTGGGTCCATAGTCTTTATTAGTATGTATCATTTAGTTACATTTATAACTAACTAATAATTAATTGCAGATTTCTTCATATATAGAGTTCTGTACTTGTCATTGAAATCACTAATGTAAACTTTTACATCATTTGCAGGTCATCATGGACGGACGGCGTCACCCTGCGTGAGAGCATGGATACTCTGTTGAGGGTGATAGACATGTGCACTGTAGATACTGCGAACATCGCGTCACCGGCATACACAGGTTTGCGGAGCACCTTGCGGGAGTGGGACGCGATGTTCGTGCATGCGACCGAGTTCCGGGAGATGTTCGACATTCCTTTCGGACACAGTTACAGGATAGATACGGTTCTCGTAGCACACCGAGGACATCTTCTTCTACGTCCCGGGTACCTCCACCACGAGCACAGGGCGGAGCAGGATCTTCCTCCACGTCCAGAGTTCGAGCAGCACCAGCACCAGCACCAGCACCAGTCGCACATGATAGAATTGAAGCTATAGATGTGGTGAGGACTTTTTTTATAGATTTTCATGTACCCTCCACCGCAGCACACGACCCATCATTTGTGCAGATGGTTACATATTTTCAGTCCCACCCACATGTACCTCCACCCACTAGGATAGAGTTAGATTATACGGGTGATCAGTCTCATGTATCTGATGATGAATTTTGAGATTCGGGCTTCACTGATGATGAGGATTATTGAGTTTTGAGATTCGGGTTACACAGATGAGGAGGATGAGTGAATTTTGGGATTCGGACTTCACACATGGACGAGGATTAGTGAGTTTTTGTATTTTATACTTCATGAATGAATGCCATTATTATATCACTGTTTCCTTTTACATATTTAGTAATTGAAATAAATTTTTATGTATTATATATAATAGGATGTTTAATTAAGCAGTGTAATATGTAATTTTTATATAATTTATTATGTATAATGTAACATGGATCTATTATCATAAATAAACTCTACATTCTAATATTTTTAAATATATATAACATTTAATCTTTCAAAATCAATTTATTAAAAATTTAAAAAAAATTCGCAAAAAATCGCGTCGAGACTCGAGAGGGGCGGATCGGGTCGCTATGCGACCTGCCCGACCCGACCCGTCCCGCGCCGAGACCGGGTCGGCCGGGTCGGGCGGGTCGGCAAACCCTGGAAATACTCCAGTTGTGGTAAAATTATAGAAATACAGCTAATTATGAGAAAATTACAGGGAAAAAGCTTAATGGTGAAAAAATAACAAATACATCTAAACTTGACTTGAAATTATAGATATACTCAAAAAGGGGTCTAAAATTGCCAATATATTCGAGGGTCTAAAATTGCGAATGTACTCCCATTTTGTATCATTATGAATTCGAAGAATAAAACATTCAATTTTCTCCTGCAAACGTGTGTTCCTAATGAATGATCCTCGTGATCACGTCCTTTAGATAAAACTCTGAATATCACATTAGATATTGTAAGAGTCTGGGGTCTCCTTGACGATTAATCAAAGATACTCGGACTTTATGCCTATACAAATAAACACCGACCACGGTCGGTGAATAAAAATATAATACATAAACTCTGAATCGTATGTTAAACATAAAATGCAAAAATAACATTGCACATGCTAATCACTTAAGTACAATAATGTGCATATTTATCCAACAAATATATATTTTAAAATTAAAATTTCAAGTGTTAAAATAGTGATGAATATTTTTTTTGGTCACATTCATATTTCTGTTTTTGCTTGTGGGAATTTTTCCAGTTACAGAGCTCCCCGTCTTCATGGCCTTCCGCTTTACTTAAATGTGATTAAGATGTCTTATACTCTTGAGGGGCACTTTGCAAAGCGCATCATGGTACTTAAAGTATAGTGTCCCCAGCCAGTGGCACCAAGGGGGTGGTCCCAAGTTCAATCCCGGGTTCCCCCCTCCCCGTGAAAAGAAATAATACCTGCGGAAAAATAGTTATTATAGCATCCATACCTACTTCATGACCTTACTAGTTGATCGTTACCATGGTTTTCATCTCTCACTAAACTAGCATTCTAGTATGAGCCAAGTAACATGGTCGGTCTCAAAAGTTATGACATTGTTGGCGCACATTACCATGGAAAAGAGTACACGTGCAAACACAACTAGAAGTTTTGGCTTAAATCAATAGATGTCCCGTTCTCAAAACATAAGGTATGTAATAGGTATCCCTTCCTCAAAACACATGATATGTCATGAACTTGGCATCAAGTTTTGTGTCTGGTAATCCATTCAAAAGCATGCTCAAGTGCCATTTATTGTCTGACATGCATATTGACAATCCCATACTGATGACACAAGAGATTGTGATGATAGGCAGATTAGCAGACCACCAGTTTAAGAAAGCAAGCCCTCTCTTAAGATGGGACGAGAAAGTCCAATGGAGACAAACATTGACATCATTAACAAGAAAGTGAGATATAATGCAAGTTTTGGTATTAAACCAAGATACTGAAATCTGAATACAAAAGGCACCCAATCATCCAGCTGGTAGATCAATTCGGCTTGATTGTGTCACACAACAATATCCAGAAAAAGCATAATTTGAAAGATTGGAATGTCTAAAATAATGAAAATGGTCTATCCCTTCAACCATAAATAGTGCTACTTGGTCAGTTCATTGTTCATTCAGACTTGTTAAATGTCCTATTTCCGTCCAATGGGGTTCCAAAAGCTCTCCTAGACTCTCCACTGTCTTCTGTGGTTGAATATCAGTCCAACTGTTTTTGTTTGTTTCCAAAATATGTGTACCTTGACATGTTTTGACTTCGTCTAGTGGTGTTGGAAGTTTGTCAGTAAAATCAGAAATGGAGTGGTAGATTCTGCTTTTTGGTTCCATCTGCTGATCTTTATGGTGGGAAAGAAACAGAAGAAGATTCAAGGAAGAGTTTGCCGGAGTTATTCCTCCTACCCTTCTTAAGAGCATTAGATGGTTTTCGAGATTGGGCATTAGCTGCCAACATTGGGTTGCCCCAGGACTCCACCATCCTTCCTCAGATCAGTAGATGGTATGTGCTCTCTTGTTTCTGTGGCTTTTTGAGGAACCCTTCCCCTTTCATCTTGTACTTTGTTTCTTTCTGATGAATTATGGGATCTTTTCATGTCACCTTCCCAAAAAAACATTCTAATCAGGAAAGTCATTAATTTGTTTTGATTTAGATGATCTAAAATTTGACATTTGGAGAAGGGGGGGGTCTGGTCCCAGAATGGTTCCACATTCATCCCCCTCGTTCATTTTCATTGTCAACATTCCCAATGCATCCATTATCAACATCAAAAAATATCATAAAATCACAAGAATATCATCATTGTCCACCTCCCTAGAGCCCAAGCATATGATGGCCACCCAACAAAGAGATTCTAAGTTCCTACACTTAAAAACACTACTTTTTTTTGGAAGGTACCTAAAAAACACTACGTTCACATTGTGATCCATTTCATCCTCCTTTAGAACCCTTAGGCTAATGACTAACAGATAGGTATGGTACCTCACCTCCCACACTTTAAGAGATAACAAGCAAAGCTTTGATAGTTTTTCTCCAATCTTCTAACTTATATTTCACTTTTCTTTCGGTTCAAAAAATCATCTTATACTAATTGATCACAAATCCACAACTAATGAGAGGAGTCTGTCATGGGCTAAAGAGGAACATTAGGGAAGCAAATTGCCAATCTTCCTTGTTATAGACAAATAACCTAGATTGTGCTGATGCGGTGCCAAACATCCTAAATAACTTGGCCAATAAAGATAGAAGCCCAAACATCCTCTTAAGCAGCAGGAGTGCCAAACATGTCCTGAATCTCCTTGGAACATTTGCCTTGGCTAGTTCACAAAGAAATAATCTCAGTGCACAATTTCTATTTGCTACATGGTGAGGTAGGAGATCTCAGCCCTGGTAGAATGCTTCAAGCCTTTGCCAAATCCAAGGATGAAGGGTATATAATCACATCTGAGGGTCTATTATAATTATTAACTAACCCACAGAATAACCCTAACTCTGATGGATACCAAACTTTCTCCCTTGTCAGTCATCCCACTAACAACATCATGTCTCATGGTGCTCTTTTGATCCCATATCTATCGGTTGTGTTAGATTAAGCTGTCATTACTTGAACCATGGTTTCCAGTCTCAATGCACCCTGTATGGAAGGAAATGATGAAAAAAACAACTTTAATCAAGAAAAATGAGGTATGCTTTCCTCGTAAAGCATTGAGACACTTTGATGAAGACTTCTAAGAACATATAACTGGCTGCTTTACGTTCAAAATTTTCATTCCTCATCTATTAGAATAGAAGATCAAGATCAAGCTAACCACTGAAAATTCACCAAAGACATGTCAGTTTTGAGTATATTAATAGTTAAGTTCCCAATTCTAAGCAAGATAGTTAGAATCAATACCACCACATCAGTCTATAACAATGTGGTGTGTTTTCATGGAATAACTTGCGCAACATCTGCTCAAATTGCTGACACACAAGATGACAATAAAAATTTAAGCCGACCAATGACTAATAAATTCTGTACGTGCTAACATCGAGTAGAGTTGGAATCAAATAAGTATACTTGATGAACAGCTCATCAAGCTTGACAAAAACTTGGTTTGGTTCATTCAATTAAGTAAACAAAGTTAATAAGTCAAACTTGAAGGAGGTGGGGGAGGGAGGGGACCTTCTTAGTTAAATCTGCTTACACCATTATCTCATACGCAAGCCACAGCCTGGCTCTCACGTTTGGAGGCCGAAGAGTCCACTAAAGATAAAGCTCCTAACTTGGAGGATTTCCCATGGGAGACTTCCCACTCAGGATAGGCATCTCCAATTCTTGCCGGACATCCAACTGACTTGCTGCCTATGTGGAGAGGAGGTCGAGACCCTCAACCACCCTGTTTGTAGGTTGTACCTACTCACGGGGGGTGTGGGGGGAGCTTTGCTTGGAGGACCCAGTGTGCCTTCAGCCGACAGCAAGAGGTGATCCACCTGATTGGTAAAATGGGGCAGAAGTTGCCCCCTCAGAGGCAATAGAACTGTTTGGTGGCTGATTCTCCACGCCACCCTCTAGACTTTGTGGGGGGAAAGGAACAACAAGATTTTCAGGAGGAAGGCTAGAGCTAAGGACATTGTTGTTTCTTCTATTTGTGATAGAGTGAGGGAATGGGCGGGGATGCTTTATAATGTAAATTCCCAAAGCTCTTCTCTTTTGGTTTTGTTCGGGGGTTAGAGTGCTCCACAGTGGCTTGGTGTGGCCTTTTTGTATAGGGATTTTTTGGGCAGTTGTTGACTATACTTGTACCTCCATCCTTTTCATTTAATACAATAGTGGTACCACCCACTTTAACAAAAAAAGGTCAAACTTGAAGCTAAGTATGCTCAGCTCATTTATATGTATGAACAGGCTTGATTACAATATAACTCACCCAAATCTATCCATGTCCCGTTTTGTAACTAAATTAATAAACAAAGAGAAGAGATAAATATATTTTTGTAAACATGAAATGAATCAGACTCATTTAATATTCAGAAAGCTCAAAATAGCTTCAACTACAAAAGAGCTAAACTTGAGTGGAGTAAAGCTCAACTAATTCAGTATCCAAAATTTCAAATAACTAGAGTTCAACAAAGCACAATTCAATTATGAACGAAACAAGACTGTAGTAACTTCAACTGATTGCATCCCTATTGTCAAGACCAACAGTGATTATTATGCAAATTATTAGAAATGGTTGCAAGCCAGAATGGAAAAAGAGAGGCCAATATCCAGCCTTACCAACTGCTTGTCTACACCATCAACAGACTTCTTACACTTCAATATTTGGAATTTCAGTTAACTTATCAATCTCCCACAAACTCTCCAGGGGAAAATTTCTAAAACAATGACATTTAGGCCAGTAAACATATAAATCAAAATGAAACAAAAAAATAGTTGCATGGTGCAGAATTTGAAGGCACAGTTAATTTTGACAAACCCCTCACATTAACATTTAAGTAAAACTGGTTACCTCAGACTGTTGCATGACGGGAATTTGAAGTTAAATGTTTAACTCTGAATCAACCTTTCAAGGTACATCAAATGCAAATCAAACCAAAAAGTGCCCGAGTTTCATTACCTCCCCCGCCAACTGGAAATTTTCACTGAGATAAACGGAATATCCCATATGTTGTTTGGTAACAATTATGCACTCAATGGTGCTCCACAATTTTGCAGGAAATGTTCCACAAGGAAAAAAAGGTACCATACGAACCTTTCAAGATTCTCTTTTTAGCACATCACATTCTTTCTTTTTACGTTGTATAGACTGTTAGTAATACCAAAGATATAATACACATGGAGTGGCTTCAAGCACCCAGCTTGCTTCTTAGATTTCACGAAAACTTCTAGTTAAGAGATGCAAACTGACAAAGCAAGAGCAACCTGTCTAACTAGAAGCTTCATATGGCATAGATTGAGTTGAAATCTGAATCTGAGAGTTCTGAGTGACGATGCCATGAATTTGATGCACTCCTCAATGACTTCGCCCTCTTCCTAATGGAACGACTGCGCTTAGACTTGACAACATAGTAAGTCATGGTCCCAAGAACTCCGGCCATTACCACTCCCCCAATCAATGTAACAAGAATTGCAGCCCAACGGAAATGCCGACCCACAACAATATACGAGGAGGCAATGAAAGCAACAGAGGTGCAGACAGATGCCAACCACATCAACTTGTTTATCACCTCAACAACCCGTCTCTCAGATTTCGTTTCCCCTCTAACCAGTGTTATCTGTACAACCACGACGGCCAAAGAAGTGAAAAGAGCTACAGCATTGAAGATAAAGAATATTTTGAATGAAGAATATCCGATTGCCACTGCTGTCCCATCATTTTTATTTCCACCTGGAACTGTGAAGATAGCTGCAAAAGCCACTGTTGCAAACAATACAGCAACCACAGTAACAGAATTAGTGGCATTGTTAATCCCCTCTCTATGGAGTTTCCTGAGCTCTTTGGCAATTCCATCGACATTCTTATTTGTTTTTCTTGTCTGTTCAAGTTGAATATGTACATCCTTTTTTATCTCTGTAACTGTTTTCCTGAGTTCATCCCTTGGCTGGTTCAAATCATTTGCTCGCGTAGCACCATAGCGATACAAACATTCTTTGATCTCTGTAGATTCTTCAGAGAGGGGAAGTCCTTCCGCAATGTCAAGAGCAGTCTTGTGGTCTCTAGTAAGTGCATTGACATTGGAATCAGGGAGATGTAGTAGCTCATTTACTATCTGTAGAAAGGGAGAAAAATACCCATACATCATCAAGACTGATGAAGAGGCTAAATAACAAATAACTGCATAACACAAGTTTGCATGTCGCAAAGACATAATCTAGATAAGATGGATGCTACAGTGCCACACTTTTTATCACATTTTTTGCCAAACTCTCGAAAATCAGAGAGTGGGAAAAGAGTAACTCAAGTTTGGTACTCCCAAGCTTGGGAGCACCAAACTTAAGTTACTTAGGTCAGCCATCCGGTCTCATGATAGGACAGGCTAGATGAGTGGCAAAAGGTGTGGTTAAAAAAAAAAAAATTGGCACCATAGCATTCCTCTCTACATAATGAGAACTCCTCTGTGGTAAGTTATTACATTCTTGGAAAACAATGCCAGTCAAAATTTTGCTCCCTCTGAAACACTACTCTGTCCATGTGATAGCTTTCAAAATGCCAAAATATCAAGCAGAATTGTTTTTGAATGATGCTTGAAATAAAGCAACAAAGTTAAAACTTATACGGGAGCATCATGAGACAATACCTCTACTCGCTTTTTCCTTGTGGCAACATGCAAAGCTGTGTTCCCAAATTTGTCAGGCAACATCACTATTGCTGGATCTGCATGAAGGAGTAATTTAACCACCTCAGTATTATTCCCTTTGGCAGCCATGTGCAATGGAGTCTGCCCTTTCTTATCAGTTCTTCGGGCTAACTGTGGATCTTGATCAAGCAATGCTTGCATGATCTCTGCATGACCTTGTCTGGCTGCAAAATGCAACGCATTTTTACCATTTGATCTTGCAAGCTCAAGAAGGTTAGGATCCTTTGACAGTAGTTCCTTGACAACCAAAATGTGGCCCCTTGTTACCGCAGATATAAGAGGAGTTGCATTCGAGGGACCCAATGTTTTGCTAAGACCTGGGTCATGATTTAAAAGTACCTGTACAACAGCTGTAGAAAACCAGTGATTAAAAATTCCACCATGTAAATTCAATAGAGACCTGGGTGAAATCAGGTGAAAACTAAAATACATGGAAAACAAAATTTGATTTCACTGCTAAGTTTGACATTCAAATTATCTTTTGATTCTTTAAAGATGTAAAGTTATCTAAACCTTGCTCTTCCAAACTGTTAAGAATGTAGAACATGAACAATTGTGGAGGACTTATTAGTCACAAGTTTCAAAAAGGCCGCAGCCAAGCAAGCAAGAGCATTTCTGGAAACACTCATTGGAAGACCAGATTATCGCTAATCCCATGCTAAATGGAAAATGAGACAATGATCGGTGAAGAAATGGATGTGTCAGCCTGTTGATAAGGAGTATGCATTGCATTGTCCATTGGCAAGATAACAAAATTTCAAAAAGTCACATGATAAGTCTCAATGATGAAGTATACTTCTACAGCCTTTTTAAGTCAAGAATGACTTCATGTTTGCAGTATGGGGGTTCTAGATATGAGTCTAGACTGGATGGTTGGAAGGCTAGACTGCTATCTTATGCAGGCAAGTTAGTATTTTGCAAATCAGTTTTGGACAGCTTGCCCATCTATTTCCTCTCCGTGTTCCGAATTCTAAAGTCTGTGGTCAAGAAAATTGAGTCTATTCAGGAGAGATCCTTTTGGCATGGGAGTGGACGGAAATGTATGGGATGGCAAGACATCAAGTGGGAGAGGGTGACTGCCAGTAAGGAAGAGGGAGGCCAAGAGATCAAGGATGTTTCAGACTTCAATCTGACTCTCTTGTGTAAGTGGTTGTGGAGGTTGGGGCAGGAGATAATAGGCTACGGATACAAGTTATCAAGTAGAGATACTTTGGCAACATGAGAGTTTGGGATATAGACACACCAGCACAGTATCGGGCTTCCCCGATTTGACGTGGTATTTTGACTTGCAAGGATAGTATCTCCTCCGACGTGTGGGTCCGACTAGGGAAAGGGGACCAGTGCCTTTTTTGGAAGGACAAACAGTGCGGAGACTTCACGTTAGAGGCTTCTTTCCCAAGCCTTTTTGCAGTTTCAACTGACCCTTTGGGGTCAGTCGCCCAGGCTTTGACTCCCAGCTTTCGGGAAGCACCTGAGCACCGACCTCCAAGAGGGACCTCCGGATCGACGAGATGGATAAGCTTCAGAACCTTTTACTCTTCCTCCTTGCCTACACTCCACACCCCGACAGGGAGGATGCGTGGAGTTGGAGGTGTGGTTGGGAGGGGACCTTCTCAGTTAGGTCTGCTTACACCATCATCTCCGACGGAGGGGTGCATCATAGTCTCGCCCCTCAGGTTTGGAGACCATATAGTTTGTTGAAGGTGAAGCTTCTCACTTGGAGGATTTCCCACAGGCAGTTGCCCACTCATGACAGGCTACTCCATTTCCTTCCGGGTATCCAACCGATCTGCTGCTTATGTGGTCAAGAGGACGAGACCCTGGACCACCTATTTGTAGGTTGTACCTACTCACAGGAGGTGTAGGAAAAGCTTGTTAGGATAGCCCACTGCGCCATCGGCCGTCAAAGAGAGGTGCATCACTTTATTGGGTTGTGAGACAAAAGGTGGCCCCATAGACGAGATAGAGTTGTGTGGTAGCCGGTCCTGCATGCCACCCTTTCGTCTTTGTGGGGCAAGAGGAACAAGAGGACTTTCAAGAGGGAGGCTAGAGTTGAGGATTCTCTTGTATCTTTTATCTGTGATAGAGTGAGGGAATAAGCGGAGTTACTTTGTAATGTGAATTCCCTCAACTCCCCTCTTTTTATTTTTCTGGGGGTTAATGTCTTTCACACTGTCTTAGTGTGACCTTTTGTACAAGGATTTTTTAGGAGCTCATTTTTTTCCTTTAATACAATTAGTGTTACTATCCACTTTCAAAAAAAAAAAGGAGGGAAGGGCACGTTGAGGGGGATTAACAAAGCTCTCTTAGTCCTCAGAAACAGGATGCTCGATGCTTCTTAGGCTTCAGATCCATTGCCCTGTGAATAGTACATACAGGATTATCACCAAACTGCTGGCAGTGAGACTAGATATGGTGATTGACAAAATGGTCAATGTATTTTAGAGGGCTTTTATCAGGGAACAACACATTTAGGAAAACTTTATGGTTGCACATGAATGCCTTTATGCTATGAAGACTCAGACGAAGAAAGGGGTGATCTTAAAGTTAGATTTTGAAAAAGCACATGATCATGTCAATTAGAAATGCTTGTTCAATGTTCTTACAAAGATGGGATTTGGAGACAGATGGATTGCATGGATTTGTGCATGTGTTTCGTTGGCCACTTTTCCAGTGCTAGTCAGTGGGCAGCCCACCTTTTACTTCCATACTGGCAGAGGGTCCCGTCAGGGAGATCCCATGTCCCCGCTTCTTTTTGACTTGATAGCTCACATACTGAGTAGGATGTGGTTGTGAGTTGAGTCCCTTAGACTTATCAGAGGTTTCAAAGCTGAGATAGAAGGTGTCGGCATCACCCACTGCAGTATGCTAACGACACTATCCTATTTCTTGCAAAGGACAAGAGCCAACTATTTGTTGCCAAGCCGATGTTGAAGTTGTTAGAGCCAATCAGTGGATGAAAGGTGAATTTAAGGAAGTCTCTTAGTGGACGTGAATATGAAAAATGTGGCTCTCAGGAGAGCAGCTTTCATTTGAGACTGTCATATACGAGACTTTCCTTTTTCTTATTTGGGCCCCCCATTGTCTACAGGGGCGTTACATTGCAGGGATTAGCAAATTGTGGTGCAAAGATATGAGTCCAGACTAATAGGATGAAAGTTCAGGCTCCTCTATTATGGGGGAGAGTGGTGTTATCCAAATCAATGCTCGATAGTCTGCCTATCTATTTTTTGGCTATCTTCCATATCCCAAATACGATTGCTACTAGGTTAGAATCTATTTGAGTTAGATTCTTTTCGCATGCAGTGAAGACAAGTGCAGTGGATGGCATGACATCTCCTGGGACAGAGTCTGCAAAAGCAAGGATATGAGAGAAGTGGGCATCAAGAATTTCAAAGATTTCGACCTGGCTCTCTTGTGCAAGTGGTTGTGGAAGCTCAAGGTTGAAAAGACTGGACTATGGCTACAAGTCATCAGGTAGATGTATTATGGCAGGGTAAGGGACTAGGATATGATCCCAACCTCTCCGCATAATATCTCACTCATCTAGAAAGGCATTTTGCAGTGTAGGGACATCCTTGTTTCTACTATTGTTCGGGTCCGGTTGGGCGGTGGTCAGAAGTGTCAATTCTAGAAGAATAGATGGTATTGAGACTTCACCTTGGAGGCAACATTTCTGGAGCTCTATGTGATTACAGATGCACCTTTGGCCTCGGTCTTCTAGACTTTTGACTCGGCTATCAAGAGAAACATGGACTCCGTCCTTTAGAAGGAATCTCAGGCTATGTATTATGGCAGGGTAAGGGACTAGGATATGATCCCAACCTCTCTGCATAATATCTCACTCATCTAGAAAGGCATTTTGCAGTGTAGGGACATCCTTGTTTCTACTACTGTTCGGGTCCGGTTGGGCGGTGGTCAGAAGTGTCAATTCTAGAAGAATAGATGGTATTGAGACTTCACCTTGGAGGCAACATTTCTGGAGCTCTATGTGATTACAGATGCACCTTTGGCCTCGGTCTTCTAGACTTTTGACTCGGCTATCAAGAGAAACATGGACTCCGTCCTTTAGAAGGAATCTCAGGCTATGTATTATGGTAGGGTAAGGGACTAGGATATGATCCCAACCTCTCCGCATAATATCTCACTCATCTAGAAAGGCATTTTGCAGTGTAGGGACATCCTTGTTTCTACTATTGTTCGGGTCCGGTTGGGCGGTGGTCAGAAGTGTCAATTCTAGAAGAATAGATGGTATTGAGACTTCACCTTGGAGGCAACATTTCTGGAGCTCTATGTGATTACAGATGCACCTTTGGCCTCGGTCTTCTAGACTTTTGACTCGGCTATCAAGAGAAACATGGACTCCGTCCTTTAGAAGGAATCTCAGGCTAGAGGGCATGGGCCAACTAGAGGGACTCCTTTTCTTCCTAGATTTTGCTCCAGTGTTGGGCAACGTTGATCAGTAGTGGTGAAGGTGGGAAAAAGAGGAAGGATTTACAGTCAAGACGATATATGCCTTCATTTCCGATGGAGGGATGTGTCACCGCTTTGCCTTGCACATTTGGGCTCCCAAGAACCCGTTAAAATTGAAGTTTCTTGTCTAGAGGATCTCACATGGACGGCTACCGACCTGCGATAGGCTTGCTCCTTCCCCACAAGACATACCTATCCTCTCCTGCTTTGTGAGAATTAGGAGGAGACCTTGAATGACCTTTTTGCAGGATGCTCTTACTCGTAGGAGATCTGGCTAAAGGTCACTGGCAAGATTCAAGGTGTCTTCAGATCTTAGGAGAGTGTGCAGCATTTGATTGACAATTGGCACAGAAAGTGGTCTTTTAATGGTGACACACTTATCTGGTGGCTAAACCTCCACGCCACCCTTTGGGTCTTATGGGGATAAAAGAACAACAAAATTTTTAGAAGTGAAGCAAGAACAATGGATAGGGTGGTTTCATTCATCTGTGAGAGAGTGAGATAATGTGTTGAACATCTTTATAAAGTGGATTCACACAACTCCTCTGTTTTGTTTTGTTGAGGGGTTAGTGTGGATCACACGACCTTGGTGTGGAGTCTTGTACTGTACAATGATCTTTTGGGACCACACTGATTATATTTGTATATCCCTCCTTTTACTTTTAATACAATAGTGGTGCCACCCACTTCCAAAAAAAATGGCCAACTTAATTATCCTTGAAATGACTGTAAATTTTAAACATAAAAAACAAGGGATGTCCCTATTTCCATTTCTTCGTATTATTGATCTTAAACAGGCATACCCTGACTGGTTAACAACATTTCAGATCGAATAATGTCGTCCACCTAGCTAAACTTCATCCATGAATATGTGATCCTTGTCAATGACAAGCTAAAAGAATGATACCTCTCCTTTAGCAAATGATCATGTTCACTCCCATTATGAAGGTCAGAAGACATCACAAGTATCTAAGAAATTTACTGCCGAAAAATGACACAGCCATGACAACAAGCAACAGCACTGCATTAAGGAAAATGCAATGTCAGTGGACTGTTTTATGACAGTTTGACAAGGGATAAAAGTCAGAAAGACATTTTGTAATGCCTTATCTAACATGAACATAAAACAAAACTCATTTAGAATGAACTAAACATCAAGTTTATCCTGGAAATGCTATGTGAGTCTAACTGCCACTTGATGTCCAGTTGGGGTGGGGGGTCATACATCGACAGGCATTTTCCTACAAAAGCAACATCATTTCTTGGTTATGATAACTAAGTATGATAAGCCGAGATCACAGCCCTTTGTAGAAGGAAGTAGCGGCAAAATAATCCATGGAAGAAACCAATAATTTATATAATTCTGTAATCATGATGAAGCATCACAGGATTCTTTTGGCATCATTACGACCATCTGCACCCAGTTCATACTCGTAAACGTTTTCAGTCATCAGAGACAGACAGAGACAAAAAATTTCCAGTCCAGCCAACACTTCCACGCCCATACTGTAACATTTAATGCCTCCAAATAAAGTACAAATCCATGGGAAATCATGATACTCTTACTCGCGTAAGTTCAAGGTACCCAAAATTGCTTTGATGAAAAAAAGGTACTCAAAACTGAAACAAATTCAAAATAGGAGAAAAAAATGGAAAGGAAGAAATGTTAAAAATTTCACCTTGGTGCCCTTCTTTGGCAGCAACGTGCAAAGCATCAAACCCCGACCTGTTCTTTCTCGTAAGACTCTCCTTATCAGCATGCTTCAGCAGCTCGTCCACCACATCCAGATAACCTTTCCCCGCCGCTATTAGCAATGGCGTCTCCCCCTGCTCATTAACCTCGTTCGCAATCGCGGACCTGATCTCCGCCACCGCGAGGTCGAACTCCGCCCCGCTGGCGGTCCCCATCATCTGCGCATCGATGTCGCTCAGAATCTGGCGGACCTTCGCGAGGTCCCCGCACTGCGCCGCCAGATGCATGTCCGTGTCGTTGTGCCGCCCGGTGACCTGCTTGACGTACTTCTTCTTCCCCGACTGGTCCATCCTCTTCCCCGAGTTCGACAGCACCAGCGCCGGCGCTGTCGACGCTGCCGTCGGCGAAGGGGACGGCGACGGCAGCGGCGACCCACTGGCCGCATGGCTCGAACTAGGGTTCATGGCGGGGGTGAGGGGGAGGCGGACCATTCCCAGCTCCGGATCCTTCTCCCTCCCTTCATCAACAGAGCGCACGCACACCATGATGACACAGGCGGATGATTCGACCCGATTGAATGCATAGAAACAACACCAGAAATGAATGACAAAGCGAAGATGCGTGGTACCTTCTTCGATCCCCATTCTGTTCTTCCCTCGGATTTGCCGCGGATCGCGCAGCTGGAACCCTAGGCGAGACAGAGGACCAGCAGCATCAAGTGGCGTCACCTCCGGCGTCGGCGGAGCTGAAGGAAGGTGGAAGAAGGGAGAGGCGAAGTGCTGCTGCCATGGCGGGGGGGGGGGGGAGGTGGGGCGGCGGAGACGAAGAAGAAATGGGAGTCGACCTATGCGCGGGTCTTCGCGTGGAAGACTTTTCTGTGTCCCCGCTTTGTAGGATTCTGCTCTCCGCCCTCACACGCACCCGCGTTTCTGTACGCAAATTCGCTTGTGGGGAGAGACGGCACGGCCCCCCCCCACCGGACCCCCCCGGCCGAGGAACAGGAGTATGAACATATATGTGCATGGGCAGGGGGGTTTATTCTCAGACGTTAGAAATATATATAAAATAAACATAATTTTAAAGTTAAAATAGTAAATTCATACAGGGATTTTTACAAATATATCCCCCTTACAAGTTTACTTACGAAATTTTGCACGTATCCCTCTAGGCCCGATTTATTTTTTGAATTATCGGGGGATTTGTTACCGGATGACATAGAATGGGGGATGGGGCCCACGCTCTCCCCTCACACACAAGGCCCTTGTTCGACCCCAGATACGATATTTGACTCCGGAGGATCGAACACTGTATCCCGCCCGAGAAATAAATCGTGCCCTAGTAAATAAGACTCTCTGTTTCAAGAAAAGAGGGAGAATGATCTTTTTTATCATTTTAGAAGTAAATTGATGTTATAGATGTTGTTTATTTTAAAAATATAAATAAGAAAACTTTTTATTCCCATTCTCATAAAAATAAATGAATAATGAAATGTTGATTTCTCTTTCCTACTAATTTCAACTAAAAAATCTCAAAATAATTAGTCCTATGTCACATGTACAAATGATATACAGAGAGAGAGAATGGATCATGAAAAATTATTTGTATATCCTTACAATCTTTATAAATAACTTTTATATCTCTACCTTTATCTAATTTATCTATATATACCTCAAATATGTAAGAATAACTAATACATTTGAGAATCACGTTTGTATACCCTTGAAATCTAACATTTAGGGGTATGATAGTATTGGTTAGTGTAGAGGCAGGAAAGTGTTCCCCTAACCTCGTACTACACCTTTAAGATTTGTTTGTTGTAGAAAAATAGTCGGCCTCCCGAGAAAACCTGCAATCACTAGAAAACGACGTCAAAAGGAGCCATGGGAGTGATCATATGGGACAACCCTTCAATGTTTAAGTTATAGACGTGTAGGAGCAAAGAAAAAGAGAGTTGGGGAAGGGGAGAGCTAGAGAGAGTGAACCGGAGGAGCCCGAATGGAGGAAAGAGTGCTTGGAGAATGGTCGGAATGTTTTGAGTGCTCGGAGAGGCATGGGAGAAGAACCTCAAAGGAACCTCTCTGACCCTACTTTTCGGATGGAGATCCTTTCCGCCGCTATGTGGAGAAGCCCCTCTTTCCCTCTTGACGTAAAGCTCTGCTGACACCAGGACGCCTCTTCTTCTCTCTGTGTCTCGATATGCTTGTATATTACTGGGGGTGCTTCTGCGTGTGTATGTCTGTAGGCGTGTAAGGCCCTGGATCTCTATTGGATCTTTATTAGGTTTTTCGGATGCCTCATTTTCAACCGTTCACCATCTCTCTACGTTCTCTCCCGTTTCAGGGTCTCTCGACGCGGGGTGCACACCGTTGCGGAGCTAGCCGAGGGCGAGGACGCGATGGAGTGATCGGGACCCGGGATGGGGCGACGGTTTGAGCGTGGCGGGCGCGATCCCTCAGTGGATTCTAAGAAAGGCGTCGTTCGTGTTCCTGGCGGTTTTCGGCGTAGTTTAGTCGCTTCGGCGCGCGGGTTCTTCGGTGGAGGTAGGGAGATGGATCACCCACTCGTCCTCTACGTTTTCCCTGTCCCTGCACGTCATTTGATGCTCGAACGAGCGAGATCGGACTCGTTGGGGTTTCGTAGGCTTCGCCGAAAAATGTTGACGATTTCTGAAATCAGTTACTGTCAATGGACTCCCTATAACGTCAGTGTTCCATAGTCGCTAATTTCATCTCGTTTGGCGCTCCCGTTTGACCGTGGGGAGCCCGGGAAGTCCGGTGACCCTATTCGGGTGATTTCGTTAGAATCGCCTGTTTCTTGCGATCCGTGCACCGTTTTGACTCCGGTTGGAATCCTTGTGATTATATGCGTGTCCATGGATGTATCCCCTTCGTTTCGGCACGAATAGGGCGTGGGAAGGCTAAGATTGGGCCAACCCCTTGGTTTGCCCGTAGTCACGGTTGAACGGTTGAACCAGGGCCCATTCATCCTATGAACGGCCAGGCCAGGACCGTTTATCCTCACTGGTTTCAGGGGCTTGTGCGTCCTTCTTGTGATCACCCATCCTCTCGAGTCCGTTTGTCTTAGGTATGTGCTTAGGGTGGTGTCTGTCTGTCGGTGGTTCTCTGGATTGGTCGGTTTCAGGTGGACTGTGTGCGGTCTACTCCCTGACTGCCACGATTTCCCTAACGACTCGATCTAGGACTGCCAGTGTTGTCGTCCATCGTTCCGGTTTTCCGTTCGTCTTGGCTTGTCCTTGTGGTCTGCTCGCTTTCCCGTGGGTGTCTTCTGACATCCTATGAGGGCTAAGACTACGCTATAAGGCAGCCAGGAATCTTCTTACTTGTCATTGTCTGGTTCCGGTCAACCCGGGGTCACCCAGTGGTTGACATGAAGCCTTGTGTGTCTCGACGGTTCTGTCTAGTTCGAGACATGGTTCTGGATGTCTCGAGGTATCATCCTACCTCGGTCTACGTGTCCAGGTTTGCTGAGGGTCCCCGGTGTTCCCTCAGGCCTCCGCGTGTCATTTCCTCCGATCGTGTCATTTTCTCTGGCTTAGGATTAGATCGATTGGCGGCTTGTTCCGCTGTTTGTGACGATCTTGCCTCTGAGTCGTGAGACTCAAGGATCGTTACGTAAGTAGGTCTAGTTGCCTTGTCTTGAGTCGGTCGGCAGTGGCTGTGCTGCCATTGGTGATCCGAAGTACATGTCGTAGGGCGTTCTTGTCTGCCTGTACTTCAGCACTTGTGTTTTGAGTCTCTGTGTCGTGTGAGCCTTCACCAGTCGTAGCCTTATGTCACGTTTCTCTGTGACGGCTCTTGTAGCGGGGCACTTTCCCGGTTTACGGTTCTTAAGCTAGTTTCGTGGGCTCTCGGTCCAACCGTAGCGTGCTTCGGTGGGGGAATACTAGCTAGAGGCCTGGCTTAGGCAGTGGGCCAGTGTGTGCACACGTGGTCAGGGGCTTTGGACTTACATCAACGGGCGTAACCCTGACTAGTCACTCGTTACTGTAGTTCCTGTGTTGTTCAGCGCGTGTCTGCAACTCTGCCGAGACTTTAGCGGTACCGTAGGCGAGACACTTGTGGCGCAGTATAAGACGTCAGTGGATGTATCTGGCCGTTCTTCTAGTGTGGGGCACGCCAGTCACGTGGCACGTGACTCTCCGCATTTCTTGTGCGTCGTGACCTTCCGGGTTGGCCCTCTCGCGGCCGTACTCGATGTTAGTGTCCTATCGTATGCATGACATTCTAGTCATGTGTGGGGCAGTGTGCACGACGTTCTAGTCGTGTCGTCTATGTCTGCGTCTGTCTAGGTTTTTTCTAGGTTTCTTTGTTGTCTTACAGGTCTTTTCTAGCGTCGAAAGATGGGCAATTCCTGACTTCGTCAACTCAGAGTCGCCTTCCTGTTGCTGCTTGGAGTAGTTTGGGGTGCCGAGGTTAGTTCGGTAGCCATTTGTCTGGTACGGTTTCCTTCCCCCTCCTCTCTAACTTGTTCCCTACTCCTGCTCCCCGCCTTTTCTTTTACGGCTTTCTCGCATAGTTTTACAGCTTTGTAGCGTAGTTTTCCCGCTTTACTACACCTGCTATTTCTCCTGTTGTTTTACCATTCCGTGTTACTGCGTGTTTTTCAGTGGGGATCCGCGTGACCCCTACTGAGCCAGTGACACGAGGCTCACCCTTGCTTTTCAGGTGGGTAGTGTTCGTTCTGCTTCTGCGGTTCCTGGTGTGGCATGTCCGTAGCTGTTGGCTGGTACCTTAGTCGGGCTTCCCCCGACTTTTTTGGTACGTATTTCCTTTCTGTTGACTGTACTATTAAACTGCTTGTCTTTCCTTTGGATTGGACTCTGGTATAATTGTAAATCTTAAACTGTTAATTAAAAAGTAATTTTATTTTTGCTACATTAGCAAACCGATCTAATGAAATTTAATTGCTTACTGTTATATCTCTGTGGCTTCAATGTACTACACGGCAATCCTTTCATCCCTTTGGAGCTTTACCGCTCTTGGGAGGCTTCACGGGTTCCAAGTGATATCAGGTGTATTCGATAGTCCTATCGGGTATATCTGGTATCCGGAATCCGGGTCGTCACAGTTGGTATCAGAGCGTTGTTGTGTAAAGTACATGAGAATCCGAGATATACAGTCTCTAGAGTCCTTAAGTCCAATACTGTCTTCAGCTGGCGTTAGGTTTCGTGATTCTCGTTTATTACTATCGTGGGTCTTTTCTCGGTGAGCTGCTCGATGCATGACTCGTCCCCTGTCATCGTGTGATCAGCTGCTGTTGTGCCTTGATGTGACCCAGCTTGCAGTTGTGTTCCGTGGTTCTATGTCCTATACGGAGCCGGAATCCTGCGAGTGCTGCCGCTGTTGTTGTTTTTGTAAGTGATGTTTCTCTATGATTTTGTCTGTCTATCATTAGCACTTTGTGGACCAACTCATGTCGGATCACTTTGCTATACTCTCTTCCCTGGTAGAGTTAGCTTGCGACTCGATCAGATGTCTCGTGGTCTGGTGTTGTCATCTTACCGTTGTTTCTCGTGGTTCATGTCATTTTGTAGTTGTGTTGTCGGGTTGTTCTTCCCTACTTTTCCTTTGTTAGTCCTTAAATTTCAAGGATGAAATTTATTAAAGGAGGGGAGGATGTAATACCCTGGATCTCTATTGGATCTTTATTAGGTATTTCGGATGCCTCATTTTCAACCGTTCATCATCTCTCTTCATTCTCTCTCGTTTCAGGGTCTCTCGGCGCGGGGTGCACACCGTTGCGGAGCTGGCCAAGGCAAGGACGCGATGGAGTGATCGGGACGCGAGATGGGGTGACGGTTTGAGCGTGGCGGGCACGATCCCTCGGTGGATTCCAAGAAAGGCGCCGTTCGTGTTCCTGGTAGTTTTCGGCGTGGTTTAGTCGCTTCGGCGCGCGGGTTCTTCGGTGGAGGTAGGGAGATGGATCACCCACTCGTCCTCTACGTTTTCCCTATCCCTGCACGTCGTTTGATGCTCGAATGAGCGAGATCGGGCTCGTTGGGGTTTCATGGGTTTCGTAGGCTTCGCCGAAAAATGTTGACAATTTCTGGATCATGTACTGTCAATGGACTCCCTGGAACGTCAGCGTTCCATAGTCGCTAATTTGGTCTCGTTTGGCGGTCCCATTTGACCGTGGGGAGCCCGGGAAGTCCGGTGACCCTATTTGGGTGATTTCGTTAGAATCGCCCGTTTCTTGCGATCCGTGCACCATTTTGACTCCGGTTGGATTCCTTGTGATTGTATGCGTGTCCATGGCTGTATCCCCTTCGTTTCTGCACGAATGGGCTGTGGGAAGGCCAAGATTGGGCCAACCCCTTGGTTTGCTCGCCGTCACGGTTGGATGGTCGAACCAGGGCCCGTTCATCCTATGAACGGCCAGGCCAGGACCGTCTATCCTCGCTGGTTTCAGGGGCTTGTGCGGCCTTCTTGTGACCGCCCATCCTCTCGAGTCTGTTTGTCTTAGGTATGTTTGCTTAGGGTGGTGTCTGTCTGTCGGTGGTTCTCTAGATTGGTCGGTTTCAGGTGGACTGTGTGCGGTCTACTCCCTGACTGCCACGGTTTCCCTAACAACTCGATCTAGGACTGCCAGTGTCGTCGTCCATCGTTTCGGTTTTCCGTTCGTCTTGGCTTGTCCTTGTGGTCTGCTCGCTTTCCCGTGGGTGTCTTCTGACATCCTATGAGGGCTAAGACTACGCTATAAGGCAGTCAGGAGTCTTCTTACTTGTCATTGTCTGGTTCCGGTCAACCCAGGGTCACCCAATGGTTGACATGAAGCCTTGTGTGTCTCGACGGTTCTGTCTAGTTCGAGACATGGTTCTGGATGCCTCGAGGTATCATCCTACCTCGATCTACGTGTCCAGGTCTGCTGAGGGTCCCCGGTGTTCCCTCAGGTCTCCGCGTGTCATTTCCTCCGATCGTGTCGTTTTCTCTGGCTTAGGATTAGACCGATTGGCGGCTTGTTCCGCTGTTTATGACGATCTTGCCTCCGAGTCATGAGACTCAAGGATCGTTACGTGAGTAGGTCTAGTTGCCTTGTCCTGAGTCGGTCGGCAGTGGCTGTGCTGCCATTGATGCTCCGAAGTACCTGTCGTAGGGCGTTCTTGCCTACATGTACTTCAGCACTTGTGTTTTGAGTCTCCATGTCTTGTGAGCCTTTACTAGTCGTAGCCTTACGTCACGTTTCTCTGTGACGGCTCTTGTAGCGGGGCACTTTCTCGGTTTACGGTTCTTAAGCTAGTTCCATGGGCCTTCGGTGGGGGAATACTAGCTAGAGGCCTGGCTTAGGCAGTGGGCCAGTGTGTGCACACCTGGTCAAGGGCTTTGGACTTACGTCGACGGGCGTAACCCTGACTAGTCGCTCGTTACTGTAGTTCCTGTGTTGTTCAGCGCGTGTCTGCGACTCTGTCGAGACTTTAGAGGTACCGTAGGCGAGACACTTGTGGCGCAGTATAAGACGTCAGTGGACGCATCTGGCCGTTCTTCTAGTGTGGGGCACGCCAGTCATGTGGCACGTGACTCTCCGCATTTCTTGTGCATCGTGACCTTCCGAGTTGGCCCTCTCGTGGCCGTACTTGAGGTCAGTGTCCTGTCGTATGCATGACGTTCTAGTCATGTGTGGGGCAGTGTGCACGACGTTCTAGTCGTGTCGTCTATGTCTGCGTCTGTCTAGGTTTTTCCTAGGTTTCTTTATTGTCTTATAGGTCTTTTCCAGCGTCGACAGATGGGCAATTCATGACTTCGTCAACTCAGAGTCGCCTTCCTATTGCTGCTTGGAGTAGTTTGGGGTGCCGAGGTAAGTTTGGTAGCCGTTTATCTGGTACGGTTTCCTTCCCCCTCCTCTCTAGCTTGTTCCCTACTCCTACTCCCCGTCTTTTCTTTTACGGCTTTCTAGCATAGCTTTACAGCTTTGTAGCGTAGTTTTCCCGCTTTACTACACTTGCTGTTTCTCCTATTGTTTTGCCGTTCCGTGTTACTGCGTGTTTTTCAGTGGGGATCCGCATGACCTCTACTGAGCCAGTGACACGAGGCTCACCCCTACTTTTCAGGTGGGTAGTGTTCGTTCTACTTCCGCGGTTCCTGGTGTGGCGTGTCCATAGCTGCCAGCTTGTACCTTAGTCGGGCTTCCCCCGACTTTCTTGGTACGTCTTTCCTTTCTGTTGACTGTACTGTTAGACTGCTTGTCTTTCCTCTGGACTGGACTCTGGTATAATTACAAATCTTAAACTGTTAATTAAAAACTAATTTTATTTCTGCTACTTTAGCAAACCGATCTAATGAAATTTAATTGCTTACTGTTATATCTTTGTGGCTTCAATGTACTACACCACAATTCTTTCATCCCTTCGGAGCTTTACCGCTCTTGGGAGGCTTCACGGGTTCTAAGTGGCATCAGGTGTATTCGATAGTCTTATCGGGTATATCTGGTATCCGGAATCCGGGTCGTCACAGTTGGTATCAGAGCGTTGTTGTGTAAAGTACATGGGAATCCGAGATATACAGTCTCCAGAGTCCTTAAGTCTAGTACAGTCTTCAGCTGGCGTTAGGTTTCGTGATTCTCGTTTATTGCTGTCGTGGGTTTTTTCTCGGTGAGCTGCTCGATGCATGACTCGTCCCCTGTCGTCGTGTGATCAGCTGCTGTTGTGCCTTGATGTGACCCAGCTTACAGTTGTGTTCCGTGGTTCTGTGTCCTGTACGGAGCTGGAATCATGCGAGTGCTGCCGTTGTTGTTGTTTTTGTAAGTGTTGTTTCTCTATGATTTTGTCTGTCTATCATTAGCACTTTATGGACCAACTCATGTCGGATCGCTTTGCTATACTCTCTTCCCTGGTAGAGTTAGCTTGCGACTTGATCAGATGTCTCGTGGTCCGGTGCTGTCATCTTACCGTTGTTTCTCGTGGTTCGTGTCGTTTTGTAGTTGTGTTGTCGGGTTGTTCTTCCCTACTTTTCCTTTGTTAGTCCTTAAATTTCGAGGATAAAATTTATTAAAGGAGGGGAGGATGTAATGCCCTGGATCTCTATTGGATCTTTATTAGGTCTTTCGGATGCCTCATTTCAACCGTTCACCATCTATCTTCGTTCTCTCTCGTTTCAGGGTCTCTCGGCGTGGGGTGCACGCCGTTGCGGAGCTGGCCGAGGCGAGGACGCGATGGAGTGATCGGGACGCGGGATGGGGCGACGGTTTGAGCGTGGCGGGCACGTTCCCTCGGTGGATTCCAAGAAAGGCGATGTAATACCGCGATTTCCTTTAGAAATTAATTAGAAATTAATTAGAAATTAATTAAAATAATTCCTTAATAAATAGAATGAGTTATATTTTGACTGTTTTATAAAAATCCAGAAAAATTGTATTCTTGTAGAGGATAACATGTTTAACAAACTTATCTTCTGTGGCCAACCCAAATAAAATCTGCAAGTAGGCCGAATTAGTGGTTTAAGCCCAAATTGAACACTTAATTTACCATACCTTGAAACGCCAAATTCGAGCCCAATACTCCATCAAATGAGCCCAAATCGGTGGTAAATGAAAGGCCAGGATGAGAGGATCATTTACCCTCTCTTAATCTCTTGAAACACTAACCATAAGAGATGCATTCGGCGGAGTTATGGCGCGGCATCATTTGCGGCGGCGTTCACATGGACTCAACTTGCGTGGACGAATACTCCGCGCATAGAAGCCTCCAGAAGGTGTGTGACCTATTAAAATGAAGCTCTCTAACCCTAGAATCTTTTAGAACCAGCGGTGGCTGCAGAGGAGTTGGATCGAGGGAGATCTCGAGCGATTAGTGGCTGCGTGGGCCGGCGTCTTTGGTTTTCTTTCTCCTTCCTTCTTCATCCGATTCAGGTAGGTGATAGCAAGCCAAACCCTACAAATAATATATGGTTAGAAGCAGCATCGTGTTAGCTTTTCATTGATGTAGAAAGCCTTATATTTCATCAAGTGTTCTACGAGAATTTTAGGTTTTAGTAGAAGCATGTCACATCTAGGGTTATAATTATTCCCTTTCGATTAAGTAGTGATTCCATGCTGTAAACATAAAATTGATTCATACATCTTGTTTAATTTTTCATGCTCATTCTTTTGATAGTAAAAGTCCCAAATTCCATGCTTTATATCGTGCGAATTTAGTGTTTTAATTTAACCCTATAAACCTCGCCGGAGTCGGGCACGGTGAAGGGGCAGCGACCTGGTTGGACATGTGAGGCGACACGATAGACCGCACATCCCATACAGGCGGCCCTCTATTGACCGTTTATAGCTTTCTATATCTGTTTGTGTCCCTAGAACGTGCGGCCGACCCCTAACCGCATGTATTTCCTGCGGCCAGTTCCAGACCGCACATCCCTCCATGCGGCACACTACCGACCGTCCATATCCAGCAGGTCTTCGGATACGAGGGGACGTGTGCGGCCAGTCTGTGACCGTTCATTGGGATGTAAGGTCCAGAACCGACCGCACATCTGTAACAGAACATATTAATTGTCATTACAACATGTTATGTTAGTAGATTAATGGTTAATTGCATGTTAGCAACACACCTAATAAACTGTAATTCATGACAGTAAATAATTATTGATGATCTATTTAAATTGAGTTTGATCTTGATTCATCTTTCCAATGAATGTCAAATTTTAATTGTGAATCCTTTATAATTGAATGACTATTAGGTTTATACTTGTTATAACCTTAATCTTGAACCATTGTATTCCCTAGTTTTGATTTAGACTCAATCGAACCTCTGTTATTTGAGTTAATCCGAATTGGATTAACAGATACTTGCGCGGCTATTGGTAGACCGCATATACCAATGAACGGGCCAGTGGAGACCGTTCATCCCTGGCAGATGCCAATTTGTCTTGGCCGATTATCCTTGATCTATCTTCGGCCAAATTCTGTTTTGATCAGCCCAGTAGACCCTAGGCCGACCAGCAGACAGTGGGCTAGACTCTGGTTCAGTTCCACCCTGCCTATGGTAGCCCGGGAGCCCACTTGGGCTAAATTCTAACTCTTGGTTAGGCCCTGTGTTGTGCGGCTAGTAATGGACCGTACTTCTTTCAGGCGGCCCTGAGTGGACCGTTCAACTCATGAGCGGCTCTATCAGGACCACACATCCTGTCCTCGATTCTGTAACCTTTTGGCCTTGTGCGGCCCAATCCTAACCGCTCATATAGAAGAGCAGCCCGTCAGCAGCCGTTCAACCTTGACCTCCCGAGGGCTAAACCCAGCCCAGTTCCTGTAAGTGCGGCCCAGTGTCGACCGCACAAGCCTTGAGCGGCCCAATAGTGACCGTATGTCTTCCAGAGACTAGTTTTCCCCGTGTTTTATGGTTTTGAATCTAAGAACATGATGGTTCTTGATAATTTAAACTCCTTGATAGAAATTCTGGACAGTAATTCTTCAACTTGATTGTAATTGGCCATATAACGTGATTAAAGTCTAGACAACTTGGGATCTTGGATCCAATAAATCAATGCCAACGCACCATAGGTGTAACGACCCGAGAATCCGATTACCGGGAAGGCCCGATAACCCGAGACTCGCACCGTCACCCACGAGCCCGAAGACTCGGAAGGGTTAAAAGGATGGTGTGGAGACTACACAAGTATCACAAATAATTACAGAAATTAAACAGTTATAATATTAAGCAGAAAATAAATTAACATTTTACGTGGTCCACAATAGAAAATAACAACAATAACAATAGTCCACGACTAGTACAGTGACAAGGAAGAAAAGTACAGCTACACGGGGCATACCCCGGCTCTGACCTCTAGGACTACCTCTGGGCACCCGCACCACGCTGCACTCCTGACGCGCTCCCCGAAGGTGGCGCCTCACCTGAAACACGGTGAAAACACGCAGGGAATGAGTCTCGGAACAAGACTCAGTAGGGATCACTCGGACCCTACCTCGTAAAACAAGAAACCACTACACTAGCTGTAGGAGAGTACCTCGGAAGGGAAAGCCCTGCACTCTACGAGACAAGACCCTACGGCACGCAAACCGACACACGTGCCACGGTAAGAAGACCAAAGCTCAAAGGTTGAACCGGTAAAACCCGAAGGTCGGAAACACACGACTGACAGTCTGTCACTCCGTACTCGACAGGAGTACCACCCACTAGAAGCACAGCCGGTAGCGTCCTCTGACGTCTTACACCGCGCCGCAGGTGAACCGCCTGACGTGGTAGGTCCTACCCGAGGCGCAGACACCGTACAAGTAACCACAAACAAGTAACTAGCTGGGGTCACGCCCGTCGACGTGGGTCCAACCGCCCCCAACCATGCGTGCACACACAGACCTTGCGTCACTAGGTCTGGTACTCTGACCGGTTTTCCCCCGTAGCCGGACTCTGGCTACCGACGAGGGGCCTACGGTAACCGGTCCATAAACCGTCTCAAAGGTGAATGCCCGTACACCACTCCCAGGTGAGACCAGCACCTCGTACTGGTGGGCTACGATTAGTGGAGGGTCACTGAAGGAGTAGACTCTCAAGCCACGGAAAACAACGTCGCAACCACAGGTACGAGGAACGCTCCTTGTACCCACGCTAACGCACGGTGACGCAAACCTAAGTCACCACCTCCCGGGACCCCACGGCACCCCCACGTGTAGCCCCCACATGATGCCCCGCATCAGTCGGACTACGGGTCAGCACAGGGATTGAGACTAGCTCGTCCGGGACTCAAGTTGGCAAGGAAAAGGAGTCGCGGTCACCGGAGGACCGCCTCCAGTGGTCGCGGTCGACCCAGGATCGCTACCACCTAGTCGCGGTCCTCCTGGGACCGCGACCACCCTGGTGCGCGAAATGTGAACGCGGCCGCTTGATGACCGTTTCCACCTGATAGTGGTCTCCAGGAGACCGCGACCAGACTCCAACGGTCAAAAACCCATCTCGAAGACCGTGCCGGACCCCATGGTGAAAGCAGTCGCCCCCTGACCGCCACCAGCAGTCGCGGTCAGTCGCACGACCGTGACCGCCTACCGACAGAACGAGCCCCAACGGTCAAAAATCCTGGTGAAGGCGGTCCCCACCCGACTGCTACTAGTGAACGCGGCCACTGGTAGACCGCTACCATCTCGGAAAATCGAGAACGGCAGGAAACGGCCAAAAACACCATCCACGCCCCCATACCTCCACCGGAGAGGGGGAAACCAAAGGGGAAGACCCCTGGGGACCCCTAGCATGCATCTAAGCCATCCAAACGTGAAATCGCGGGCTAAAACCATAGATCGGGCGAGCTCTCCCCAAATCATGGAAAAACCCCAAGCATGCTCAAACAAGCCCCTCTCGGCCTCCCCGCGGCCTACAAACCACGGAAATGAACGGCAAGAGGCTAAGGAACGTCACCCTACCTCAATGGAGCGAATGCTCCGTCGAATCACCCGCGAATCGCGAAGAACGCTTGAAGATTCACGAACTCCCCACGCTTCCCACGCTTGCCGCACGCCCACGAGCTTGCCTCGCCGCCACCCACGCGTCCGCGCCGTCGCCCTGCCGCCGTCCACAGCCGGGGAGGGGCTCACCGCGTCCGAATGGGAGAGAGAGGGAGAGAGGAGAGCGGCCACGGTTGAAACGCACGGGAGAGAAGGGAGGAAGAAGAAGAAGAGGAAAGAGAAAAGGGAAAGAAAAGGAAAAGGAAATGGGAATATATAGAAAATCCGATTTTTTGAAAAAATACCAAAAAATAGAAAAATGTATTTCCGGAATCCTCGGAACGCACCGATCGCAACGGTACCACTCGTGCCCGGGTGAACCGCCTGGTTCGCCCGCAGCGAGCTTTCGAAGAAAAAGCCGAAACACACACCGGGAATCGGAAAACACACGCGGAAAAGCCGCAGAACGCCTCCGGGCCTCCGAAATGACTCCGGATCGCGCCGATCCGAACACGAAAGATGTCCGAAACGAAATTTCGGACATAATAGAGCTGGACGCTCCAAAAACCAGATCCGGGACCCATGAAGAAGGATCCGAAAGGTCCGGGATATTACAATAGGGGCCCGGTCTGATCCTGGGGAGAGCGCCCGAAAAGTACTTGTGCCCATGGGAGTTTGTAATGACAGGGTGAGACATTGCACCGAGTGCATGACTAGCGTGATGTCTATGACAATGATCTCTTATATCTTACTTGAATCGTGCTTGACTTGGTTACAATCTTGCTTGTTGGCCAATTTCCTGCAATTTCCTATTATATATACTGTTCATTAACTTGTAATTCTTGTAATCTTATCATTCTTGTCATATTGTTATTCCATTCCATTCTTCGACACTTTCTGTTATTATGTTGTTCATTCGATCGTTATTTCTTTCTTCCGTTTCATATACATGTAATTAATTGGTTAATCACTTACGCTTGCCTGTTGTTACCTACTGAGCGTTCGCTCATATAGTTGTTTCCCCCCTTTCCAGGCAGCTCAGGTGAAGATTCACAGATGGATGGGAATGGGCGAGAGTGATTACTTGGAGTGTGTCAGCTAGTCGCTATGTTGAGTTTGTTTAGTTGTTTACATCTAGCTACGTCTTAGAACTTGTGTTAGTTATTGTACCGGAGTCGAGTAGAGATTATGTTTGATTATGTTTAAGTCGGTCCGTTACTGTCGGTCCCTAGGTTAGCATGTTATCTTTACTAGCGTTTTCTACTATCGGTCCCGATATTCCGCGTCGGGGCGTGACAGTTTGGTGGTATCAAAGCCTAGACTTTCTAATATCCCTAGGTTCTCTAAGTTCTAGGATTATAAGTTATACCATAGGACCTATAATCTTGTTATAAGTCTAAGGACCCAACCTGGTGAGATTTGGGTAGAAGACTGGGGTTGAGTTAATAATGTAATTGCACGATTATCCATTCTGAATTGAACCTAATATAACATATTCCACGTGTAGGCTTTTGCAATGGCAGGAGAACGCGCAGAATGGAGGAACTTGCAGCGTACGGTTCAAGGACTTACTTAAGCTATGCAACTAGTGGCTCAAGGAGGAGCTGCAAACCATGGCACTGGCGATCTTTATCGAAACTTTCGTGGGATGTATCCCCCGTGATTTGGTGGCTCGACTGACCCTGATGAAGTCGAGCACTGGCTTGAAGAGATAGGGAGGATTTTTGAAGTGATGCAATGCAGTGATCAGGAACGTTGTGAGCGACGTCACGCGGTTCGGGGAGCGAAGAAGACGCGGAGCGCGCGGGCTCCTTTTATTTTGCTGCAACACAGAAATAAGAGAAAAGAGAAGGGGCCACCACGGGAGATTGCTCCGGCGAGGCGAGCGGGACAAATGTAATATAGCAAGATATGGGGGTTAAACGGCCATAGCGGGAAGTGACTCGCCGCGGCCTCGGGGGGACGGGAATGGTGCAGAAATTAAATAGCAAGAATTGAAACGGCCATTGGGGAAGTGACTCGCCGCGGCCTCGAGAATATGAGCGGATAAGAATATAACAGAATATAAGGAGAATATAAAGAACGGGAATTTAAACGGCCATTGGGGAAGTGACTCGCCGTGGCCTCGAGAATATAAATAGATAAGAATATAACAAAATATAAAGAGAATATAAGAACGGGAATTTAAACGGCCATTGGGGAAGTGACTCGCCGCGGCCTCGAGAATATGAGCAGATAAGAATATAACAGAATATAAAGAGAATATAAGAACGGGAATTTAAACGGCCATTGGGGAAGTGACTCGCCGCGGCCTCGAGAACATGATGTGATCGCCAGGGGCCAAAAGACCCCAAAATAAAAAAAGTGATCGCGCCTACCTCAAGAGCGGGAGATGGCGGGTTGCTTCTTCCTCTCCCTTCGGCCGGCCGACAGAGAGGGCTTTCCTTAGGTACCATTTTAAAACAACGACAAACAAGTAACGAGTGGATTAGAAAGATGAAGGTGTAGTATTCAAATCCTTGCGATAAAAATAACGAAATGATGGCAAGACACACACCTGGTTGGTGTGGTTTTAAACCCCTCTCGGACTCGAGTAGGAGGAAAATGAGATGATGGATGCAAGAAGTATATAAGAAGAGGCGCCCTTATGAAGGGGGATAGAGGATGCGAGATGATGAATGCAAAAGAACTACGAAGAAAAGGAAATGATTGGCTTATTGGATGTGCCGATGGTGAAATCCGGCGGAGCTCCGGCAGCGTAGGGACGACGTGGAAGCGTGGTGGATGAAGACGACCTTCCTCTCGCGAGCGTGGGCACCCGAGAAGCCGGCGGAACCTCCACCTATAAAAGACCCCACGGGTTAGAAATGACTCCGGTAGCCTCTGGGCTCCGGCAGCCTATCGGACCTCTTAAAAGCTCCTCCAGAACTGAGGGGGTGGGCCTCTATTTATAGAGCTCCGGAGGATGGAGGCGTCTAGGACCCTGGACACCTCTATCAAGGTAAAAACAATATTTTATTCTATTTTTATTCATTTTTTTCGAATATTTTCATGGAGGCGTCCAGGGTCCCGGATGCCTCCATAAGTCCCACCGAAACCCACCGACAGTCGCACGCGGTTTAACACAACGCGTGGTTTTCGAGCGGCGACCCGTGATTTGGAAATGGGCGCGTCCAGCCGGCTGGACGTCTCCACAATTTGGATTCTTTCACACACGACAAACCATCGATCGGTGGGCGGGGCCCCGTGAGTGAGTTGATGGAGGCGTCCAGGGGCCTGGACGCCTCCAAGAAAATATATTTTTGTTTTTTTGTTTTATTTTTTTATGCCAACTGGCATTTTATATTTTTTTATTTTTGTTTTCATGGAGGCGTCCAGGGGCCTGGACGCCTCCATTAATATATATTTTTTGGGTTTAAAAAATAAATAAAAATAATGGGGGCGTCCAGGAGCCCCCATGAAGACCCGCCTGGGTCCTCAGACAAGGCGTTGGCAGCCGCCCGGCAGACACACTTCCTGGTTTCGAAACCTTTCGATGCATCTGACGGGTGTTGATGTCGTCCGAATGCTGCGACGAGACGATTCCGGATGCCGAAAAAGGCAGAAGAAGACCCAAGAAAAGGAAGCACTCATGTGACTCAAAATGCGAAAGCCGTCGCGGGGCGTCGTATAGTAATATGAGACTTTCTTAGGAGACGTCAGGAATGGCGTGTCTACAGCTGCCCCGCCTTGGCGTCTGCTTTACAAGGGAGTGACACGTAGTGGAATGGTATCGAAGTGGAGTGAAATGAAGTGGGAGCGGACTGATAAGTTGATGCCAAGGTGTAATGAGACACGCTTTTGACGTTACTGTTTGGAATCTTTCCTGAAGTTTCAATGAGGCGACCTTGAAGAAGGTCTTTCAAATATTGACGATTGCTTGGACGGAGATCAAATAAGGGAGGGTGAGATGTGTGCTCAGGCACGAAAAATAAAGGAGACCAACTTCTCGGTGTGGAAGTACCTGGGTCATAAACCCGCAGGTTTCACCTTTGGTGAGCGGTTACCAGCCAATGTGGAAGTGCTGCGGCCAAGGTGGGTCAAACAAGGTAAAAAGTAAAGAAATATCTGAGAGTCTGTCCAAACAAGGGTCTCCTTTGGAAGAGCAGCGTAGGGCCGTTTCAAGGAAACTCAGTATTTCATTCGGAGTGGAATATCTCATATTTGTAAGAATTGAAGCACAGCGGCTTTCGCAATCGAATCACTTGAATGATCTTCCGTAATAAATCAAAGTCCTATATGAATGCATGCTGGGCTTAAAGAAAAATTTAAAACAAACTAAAATAGAAAATAGCCAAGGATAATATTGTCAACTTGTTAAGAACGGGTCAGGATACCGATCCGGTGAGCCGACACTGGGCTGGGGCCCGTTTATCCGCGCACCAACTCACTGAATGGAACCGTCATCCCCATGCTATCACAAGTTAACGGCCTATCCGTACAACCCAAATTCTTCCGGGATCATCATTGTTTTTGTTGAAGGGGAACTCAAATCCCAGATTCGTTCGGGCCGCAAGGTTCTTGACATGTTCTAGTAGCGTAGGTATCATATACTATGATGCGTGACAAGGTGGGATCAACCAATGAAAGGTGGGACATGAGACAGGACAAAGACGTCCGTTAGTAAAACCTGCACAGGCCAGCATGGATTAATAACATCAGAAAGTAACAGAATCGTAATAGAATCGCACCACAATGGAAAGGAGATCTAGTCAAAATCCTGACATTGACTGCTGATGTGACACGTTCTGTCCTGTAGCGATCTTCCCTTCCTATAAGAACTCCCCTTAGGCTAGTTCATTCAAATGCACCAAGGTGGATTTTGGAAGCTCAGGAGAGGAAGGAGAGGAGAATCTAGAGATCTCAGGATGGAAGGAGAGTCTTCCCGTGTTATGAAGAGGAGCAGGCCTGGCAGCGAGATTAGGCGACTCTCCGACCTCGAGGGTCATCTTAGCGGGATGATCATGTCGCATATGGTAAGCTGATTCATTTCAACTTTTCTCCTCTTGAACCTTCTTCTCACTTGCTCTCTTCCTCCTTCTTTCTTTTCCTTTTTCAGCCATATCCACTCTTCCCGGGACCGAGGAAGTTTTCCAAATTGCCATGGCTTTCAAAGTTAACTTCCAACATATCCATCGGCATGAGGGCCATACTCTCGAAGTGGCATCTGCAGGGGCTCCTTATTCACGCCAAACACTACGAGAAGATTCGTATGGACTGGGCGGCTATGGGCGCACTAGTGGAGATCTGGCATCCCCAGACCCACACTTTTATCTTCCCGACCTTCGAGGCGACCATCCTCCTCGAGGAGGTGGAACTTCTGCTCGGATTGAAGAAATTCAAGAGTGACGGGAAAGTGAAGGCTATGCGGATGCTGACACGGGGGACTTCTGAAAGCGTCCTTGGAAGTTTCATGCCGCCCGACGCAGCCAGAAAGGTCCGTACTCAAAAGGGGATCGATCTCCAAAAGCTCGCGGAATGGGTCATGGACGCCCTGAGAGGGTCACCAGACGATGACTATTTGGAGGGAATCATGAAGGGGTTCACCATTTGTCTGGCGGGTGCTCTCTTGTTCCCTTATACCGACAACATAGTGGAGGAGGACCAACTAAGTGCCATTCGTGGGATCTGGAGTGGAAAGAGGGTGGGACCCGTCGTCCTTGCCTATCTTTACAGCGGCCTTACTGCCTCGAGCATGGGTAAGCCTCCATTTGGTTGCGCACTTGTCTTGAATTGCTGGCTTGATTTGCATTTCAAATTCGACCACCGCGAGGGAATGCCAACGGCTTCGAAGCTTTTCCAACAAAGCCCGCTTCATCACATAGCCGGCGTGTTAGGCTTTGGTGGCACTGTAGCGAATCGTCTTCCGTGGCTGAAGAAACGTGAAGACTGGCGGTCCCACTTTCGAACCATGACACAAAGCTTCTTTACTTGCACACCGGCATGTCTACTTTCGCTTGAGCTTCTCATGAGGCCTTCCTCTGAAGTTGATCTCCAACTGATCGGCGCAACTGAGTTCGTCCTTTATAACGCGCATCGATGCTGCCTCCAGGTCGGCATTCCACGCCATTCATTCCCAATACCGACTGGCATCGTTCCTATGAAGAAGAGAGAGTTGGGCACTGAAGCGAATGCGAAGGAAGCGAAGGCCGTCAAAGCACCCTGGAAGACAAGTGTTGCGGGAAAGGCCTTAGCGCATGTGGGGGAAGAATGCGAGCTGTGGAGAGCTTATCTAACCGAACTGGGGAAGTTAAGGCCTAAAGCGCCTAAGCCCCTGATGTAGCTCGTTCTGCTTTCTGATAGAATAAAATCTGCCATTTTGATGTTTTGGACCACGTTCCCTTTGTTATGATTTTTATTTTTTCATTTTTTTGTTTTTGTTTTTTCTTTCTTTTTATGTACCTATTTATTCATAATATGATCATATGTAAATATATATATTAAAAAAATTATTTTTAATGGGGGCGTCCAGGGGCCTGGACGCCTCCAATTTTTTTATTTATTTTTTTAATTTATTATTTTTTTTATTTTGGGGGCGTCCAGGGGTCTGGACGCCCCTATAATTTCTTTTTTATTATTTTTTTTATTTTTGTTTGGGGGCGTCCAGGCGCCTGGACGCCCCTAAGTTTTTGAATTTTTGAAAAAAAAATGAAAAAAGTGGGGGCATCCAGGCGCCTGGACGCCCCAAAAAAGGGTTTTTCTTATATAAGGGGGGCCTCACCCTCCTTTCACTTCTACTGTTCATTCTGATGACTCGTTCACTCTAAACGACCCATTCCCAATTCCAATGGAGCAAGGAGGCCCGAGCCAGGGTGGGGAGAAGCAGAAACGATGGGCTCGTCGTCCGAGGAGGCTGAGAGATGACGCAGAGGAGGCTGCCGTGGCGGAGGAGATTGCCGTGGAGGAGGAGGCTCCTCTTTTGGCCGTGGAGGGCCCTGCGGGCGCTGGTGACGCGGGAGAGGACGAGCACGATCCGGTAAGCCCCTTAGACTTCCATTCTATTAGTTCACTGGGCTAAACGGGAGGACGAGAGGCTGTGTGGGGAAGGCCGGGGAATGAGGGAAGGAGGCGTCCAGGGTCCTGGACGCCTCCAAAAATTTTTATTTTTATTTTTATTATTTGTTCTTTTTTTTGGGTTATTACGTAAATAAAATAAAATAAAATAAGGTAAGGAGGCGTCTAGAGCGGTGGACGCCTCCACTATAATATATATTATTTATTTATTTTTGTTTTGATTTTTGATTAAAAAGAAAGAAATAAAGATAGGAAGGGGGCGTCCAGAAGGTTGGACGCCTCTAAAAATATATATATAATAAATATTATGTACAATGTTATTGTTTATTATTATCCATGATTCTGATGTGTTGCCCTGTTGGTTTTGTGGTGTGCAGGGCGTGATGAAGGGCCAGATCAGCTGGTCTCTAGTGGTGGCAGCGTACCATGGGCTGCCAGACTTCCAGAGGGCGCGTGTGGACGCCATGGGCTTTGGAGCCTTCCTCAGGATCGAGCCCTTCCGGCTCGACCTTCCTCTTATCCAGGCATTGAGGGAGCGGTGGCATGCGCCGAGTTGGGCGTTTCTGATGCCCTGGGGGCACATGGTGCCGACGCTTGAAGACGTAGCTCGGATCATCGAGCTACGAGTTGACGGAGAGGCGGTCAGCGGGGTCACCTACCCCGACTACCGAGAGAGTTCCCTGGACCTGCTGTGGTTAGAGACGAGTGTGACCGACAGAGACAGCAGGGTAGTCGGCCGAGTGGAGATTATGGAGGCGCTCGGATTCGTCGACCCGCGCCAGCGGGTTAGCGAGACTGGAGCGGAGTTTCTGGCATGACTGGAGGGAGATGCCCGTGCAGCTTTCACCCAGGACCCGAGCGAGCGGGAGCTGGTGGATCTAGACCTCCGGAGGTTTCTTTTCTTCTTCCTGGGCCGCCTTCTACTGGGGACGAAGGGGGATGGCATCCACTGCCGCTTCCTCGGGATCCCGGCGGACCTTGACAGAGTGGGGCACTACGCATGGGGAGCGGCTCTGCTTGCCCATTTGATTGCTGATCTCTCCCAGACTTCAGAGAGGGAGACGACAGTCAGCGGCTTCGCACCTTTTCTCCAGGTACACAATTTATTTATGCATTTTACCGTAGTTAAATATGCAATTACTCGTGCTAATGATGTATGATGGATGCAGGTGTGGAGTTATTACTACTTCCCGATGGGAAGGGCCAGGCAGGGGAACATGAGAGCCGTTCCTCTAGCGCGACAGTGGAGGCCGGTCGTGGTAGCGGCACCACACAGTTACCAGCTGGCGTCACTTCGTCGGGAGCTGAGCGAGTATCCTGAGGCCATGGTATGATGCGTATGATTTTTTTATGTTTTTATGCATGTGACTGAATGGTAACTAACATGATGTATGTATGGTGATGTAGGTGGTGTGGAGACCCTACCTGGGCATGGGCGACGCCGGCCAGCCTTGGGTTGTAGCGGGTCTTCCTCGTTTCGGGCGGGACGTGTGGGTCCATTGCCTGAACGAGATCGAGCCGATGCGGCTTAGACTGGTTATGAGGACGTTGGGGCTAGCCCAGGAGTGGGTTGATGTAGATGAGCCGGCCCGCATCGGGCGGAAGACCAAGGGGAAGGCGAAGATTGTGGATTGGCGTACGCGCTTCCTAGCACAGTACCAGGACTGGCAGCAGGGCGGGGTCCCAGTGGTGTCCCATGTACAAGACAGCACTGATTACATGAGACGGTATCGAGCTACGTACGGGGACCGCCTCTCCCTCGGTGGTATGGCAGGGGTAAGTGTGAAATGAAAATGCTTCACTCTTCTATGTGTATATGCATGTGATACTAACTTATATGCCATGCAGGATGCTCGTGATGACATGATCGCCGACCTGCGGGCCCAGTTGGCAGACGCCAGGCGGCAGTTAGTGGCCATTCGACAGGAGTTGGAGATCCTGGTGAGTTTATGCGATGCATTTTTTGTTACCCTGGATTTTCGGTATTCAGCCTCTGATCGTTATTTGCCTTGAGTTTCAGCGGGCCCACCAGGCTGCAGCAGCTGGGGCGGCTGGTGGAGCGGGTCCCAGTTCGTGGGGCCCTCCCCCGGAGATCTCTGCCCTTCAGGAGCAGCTGGCGTATGCGGTGGCTCGGGCTGAGGAGGCCGAGCGTGACCGCGCGGCTCAAGTGAGTGTCTGCCTGACCCCGACTCTCCTTCTAGCTGCTTTCCTTCTATCACTGCTCTCTTACGGTGCATGCGTGTTTCGACAGGTGGCCGAGATTCGGGAGGCCCTGGCCCGTGCTGTTCGTGCCGAGCAGGAGCGCGATGCCTGGGCGGCAGAGCGTGACGCCCGGATTGCGGAGCTAGAGGAGGAGCGGCGACGGGAGGCTGAGGAGCTTCCTCGCGACGTGGTGGATCTGCGGATCGCCCTCGAGCTGTCGAGGATAGAGGCAATGAGAGAGAGAGAGAGGAGAGGGAGAGGGATAGGGAGATCCTAGAGAGAGAGAGGGAGAGGGATAGGGAGATTATAGAGAAAGAGAGGGAGTACAGGAGGGCAGAGCGACAGCGAGATTGGGACGAGAGGAGGGCCTTGGAGGTCCAGGTGAGGGAGCTCCGACTGAGTCTTGGCACGGCGGAGGGGAGACTTCGGGAGAGTGAGGAGCGGTATCAGAGGGCAAAGGAGCGCGGGGCGCGACTTCGTCAGTCTGGTTCCTTTTCCGTGGGAAGCTTTCTAGTTTCTTCGGCCGAGGAGCGTCGCCGCACCTTGGAGGCTGGCATGGTGCCACCTGGGGAGGCGAGCATGGCTTCTCAGGGTTCGCAGAGGCCCCCTAGGGATCGCCGTTAGAGGAGGGAGGAGAGAGATGACCAGGAGGGTGATGGCGAGAGTTAGAGAGTTGCTTGTACACTCCACCCTCCTTACTACATGATGTACTTTTGACTATTATATGAAATGAAAATGGCTTTCTTTTGTCGTATGCACTTTCTCTTTTCCACGCTTCTTCTCTTGCACCGAGTTGTTTCGAGGCACGTTTCACGAGACCTTACCCTGAAAAGCATGGAACTACGCCTTGCACGGAGAGATCATCCTTCTTTCTTTTCTTCCTTCTTGGGCGTGTCCTGGCGCGAGGACGCGTCTTATCCTTCGAATTCAATTTTAAAGCGCCAGGCAGCCTTTCTTTCTTCGTGCCTTACCCGCAAGCGAGCCCACCTCCTATCGAGATTTGCTCACCCCTTTCCGTCTTCTTCCTCTCTCGATCGATGGAGTTCGGTGGGCCGGACCATGGTGAAGGTGGAGAGGGACGTGGGACTCCTCGCCTAAGGAGGGACACGCAAGAGCACGGAACGGCATCCATGGAGGAGGAAGGGCCGCTTCAGGCTCCCGAGGGACCCGAGGGGCCCGATGTCGCGGAGGGAGGTGAACACGGTTCGGTGAGTGCTTCGGTTTCCCCTTCTTTGATCTATTTTGAGTTTTGAAGCGAGGCGTGCGAGGGGGGAAAGGGTTCGGCGAGTGTTGCACTCAAATGATGGACGCGTCCTAGACAGGGGACGCGTTCTTTGTTATGATGCGAGGCCCTTCTTTCTTGGTGCAGGACATGGCGAGGACCCTGGGCCTGGCCGATGAGTGGGCGAGTGCAGACGAGCCGAGCCGTGTCAGGAAGGAGAGTCGCGGCAAGGCGAAGCTCGAGGATTGGCGCATACGTCTCCCTGGACAGCAAGGGAGCGTACTGGTGCAGGATAGTGCCGACTTCCTGCGGCAGCAGAGAGAGAGTTATGCGGGGCTTCCCCAAGCCGGGGATACGCACGACGTCGACGGGTCTCGTGCCCAATTAGCCGAGGTCAGGCGGCAGTTGGCCGCCACTCAACAGGAACTGTCGCTCCTGGTAAGCTAAGTGCTGCATTTTCTATTTTTAAATGTGGAGCTTAGCTGACTGCTGTTGTTTGTTCGTTCCAGCGTGCCCAGCAGACAGCGATGGTGGGAGTGGCTGGCGGCGCATCTTCCAGTTCCTCGGCCCCTTTTCTTGAGATTGCCTCCCTCCGGGAGCAACTTGCCGGTGCGGTGGCTCGGGCTGCCCGGGCGGAAGAGGAGCGTGATGCCTGGGTAGCGACTGTAGCAGAGCTGCGACATCGCGATGAGGAGAGACCTTCTCTAGAGATCCTGGAGTTAAGGGTTCTTCTGCAGATGACGAGGAGAGAGGCAGAGAGAGAGAGAGTCGAGAGAAGGGCCGAGCGTCAGCGGGATCAGACCGAGAGGAGGGCCTCGGAGGCCCAAGTGAGAGAGCTCCAATTGGGCCTTCAGGCCGTCGTGCAGAGGCTAGGAGGGATGGAGACGCGCTACGAGATAGCGCGAGAGTTCGGGAAGCGACTGCGCCAGTCTGGTCGCTTTGCCGCTAGTGGCTTCTTCGCCACGCCAGGGGAGGAGCAGCGAGTCATTGCTGTGGAGCCGGTGCCACGAGACGAGGCGGGTGCTACTGCACGGGGATCCAGGAGGCTTCTGAGGGACCCTCACCTCAGGGGAGAGGAGAGGGACGCCTAGAGGGACGAGCATTAAGATAATGGCAAGAGTTGGCGAGCTAGTGGACCCGCCTCCTCTCTATGATTGTAGTGTTTATGACAGCTTATGTAGAATTAGTGATTTGATTTTCTGCTGCTTGTTTGTTCTCTTGTGTGTTCCTTCTTCCCTACACTTCTTCTCCTTTGCACTGTTCCCATGTGATGGGTCTGCCGAGACTCCACCCCAAGCGGAGAATCGCGTCTTGTTGTGACCATTTTCCATGGGAATCTGCCAGCGAAGTCAATAATGACGGCCCTAGTCCCTTTTCCCGGATGTTATGTCAAATTTTGCGGACGTCCTCCAAAACATGATAGGGTATCCTTAGACAACATAGGGGGCTAGTCGTCATATTCTTCGTCCAATCAATCACCCTGTGCGAGCGGTGAAGTGACACACGGGACCGCATGGTAGGTGCCTCATCGTGAGGGCTATCATTAAAGGTGATGGAGGCAATCTTGGCCTGCACTCCTTCCATTTCTATAAATTCTTGTCCCTTTTATCCTCCCAGGTATATCGAGAGCTAACTCGAGGAGCACAAGTTCTCACGGGAGAGGAGGAGTTCAAAATTCCGAGAGTTGGATGGAGGGCGAATCTTCCCACTCCTCGAAGAGAAGCAGGTCCAGTGGTAATAGTTCTAGGAGGCTTTCGGACCTCGAAGGGCACTTCAGCGAAAGGGCCCAATCACAACTCGTAAGCTGAGCTTTCCTGCCCTTTTCTCATTCTTTCTTCCTTCCTCTTGACAACACCCTTCTCCATTTCTTATGCACGCACAGAGTGTGATGAAATCACACATTTCATGGGAGTTAGTAGTGGCCGCATACAGGGGTCTCCCGGATTTTCAGAAGGCCAGGCTAGACGTGATGGGATTTGGCACCTTTCTTCGGATCGAGTCGCTCGAGCCCGACCTGGTTCTGATCCAAGCCTTGTGTAAGAGATGGGACCCAGTGAGTCGGGCATTCTTGATGCCCTGGGGGCACATGGTGCCCAGCTTGGAGGATGTGGTCCGGATCACAAGCCTGAAGGTGGAGGGCGAGGCAGTGACCGGGGTCACTTATGCGGATTACCGAGAAGGTGCTCGGAAGCTACTGGGTTTGGACCTAGATGGTCGGAAAAATAGGTCGGTAGCTAGGGCGTCCCTCATGGATGCATTAGGGCTCACCGACACTCGTCGGTGGGAAGATGAATCCTCAGAAGAGTTCATGGAAAGGATGGAAATAGGATGTCGTGCCGTGTAATGCACAGATTTCGGCAACTGGGAAAGATGCAACATAGATTTGAGGAGATTTCTCCTCTTCCTTTTGGGGAGATTGGTACTGAGCTCGAAAGGGGACGGTATCCAATGTCGCTTCCTGGAGCTGCTATCAGACCTTGAAAGAGTAGGATACTACGCCTGGGGAGCTGCCATGCTGGCACACTTGTTTGCAGGCCTGTTCCAAGAAGCGGATCGTGAGATGGCTGTGAGTGGTTTCACACCATTCATCCAGGTATTTTTGGTTTTGCTTGTTTTGTATTTTTTTTATGTTTTTGCAAGGTACTGATGACCTGCGCCGAGCAGCTGTGGAGCTATTATTACCTCCCCATGGGGAGAGCTCGGCATTGGCGACCCGCGATGGTGCCGCTAGCCAGGCGGTGGGAACCCATCATGAGTGCGGCACCCCTAACCTACCAACTGATGGTGCTAAGGCGGGAGCTACAGGAGTTCCCTGCAGCGATGGTAAACTGGAGACCCTACTCAGACATGGTCGATGCCGACCAGCCGTGGGTTCTAGCAAGTCGTGCCCGGTTCAGACGGGAATTATGGGTGCACTGCCTGAATGAAATCGAGCTGCTTCGGCTACGATTGGTTATGAGGACTTTGGGACTGGCTCAAGAATGGGTGGATTCAGCTGCGCCACCTCGCGTTGGGAGAGAGACGCGAGGACCGGCGACCTGCATTGACTGGCGTGTGCGATTCCCCGAACAGTACGAAGACTGGCAACGGGGTGGCATAATCGTGGAATCGCAGGCACGGGATAGCGAGGATTACCTGCGTCTATACAAGACAAGGTACGCAGAGCGGTTCCAACCCCGGGGACTTGCGGAGGTAGGTCTCCCCTTTTTCTCTTTTCTTCTTTCTCCCTTTTTTGGTTTTCTGGTGGAAATGCTGACTCGTATGGCTGCAGGATATCCGTGATACGATGATAGCGACTTTACGAACTCGCTTGGCAGAGATGGAGCAACGGTTGGGCGATGCCCGCGGAGCTACGAGCGCCTTGGTAGGTGTACAGTGCGTTCCTAATTAAAACCCCAGATTCCAGATGTTGGCTGCTAATTCACGCGGTCGTAGCATGCCCAGATTGGCGCGGCTTCCCCAGCGATGGGAGTAGGTGGTGCCTCTTCCAGCTTGTGGATTCCCACCTCAGAACTTGACTTGCTTCATGAGCAACTTGCTCACGCCACGCAGCGTGCTGCGGAGGCAGAAGGGATGCTCTTTATACAGGTAAAAGTTTCAGTGTTGAGTTCTCTTTGTTTACGCCTTATCACGTATCTGAGATGGTACACTCGGCAGGAAAAGGAGACGGAAGAAGCGCTTGCCCAAGCTGCGCAGAGGGAGGCTAGGATAGCAGAACTGGAGAGGGAACTGCGGCGTCATCCTGATGACGACTCCTCTAGGGATGCCGTGGAACTGAGGATCACTCTCCAGTTGGAGAGAGAAGACCGTGAGAGAGAACGTGCAGAGAGAGAAAGAGACGCAGAGAGAGAAAGAGCCAACAGATTGACTGAAAGGGAGGAACGAAGGGCCATGGAGGCCCAACTATTCGAACTCCGAACCAGCCTTGGTCTTGCTGAACAGTGGCTGAGAGATGGTGAGGAGTGCTACCGAAGAGCACGAGAGCGTGGCTTTCGTGTTGGTAGCTTCTCTGCTGCTTCCGTGGATCAACGCCGGGGTGTGGGAATAGGAAGGGGAGTACAGAGCAGTAGGAGTACCGCTTTTCGTAGTTGGGTAGCACCTTTGAGAGCGTTTTGCCCGGAGAGTAGTGGGACGAGTAATGCAGAGAGAGAGGGCGAAACTTGATGTAATTTTTTTGGTTTTTGGAATAAGATACAAGGTTCGGTTTGTTTGGTTTTCACCTTTGCTTCTGTTGCCTGAATCCCTGCACACATCACTGAAACAAACAAATCAGAATTTCTGTTCTGACTTGGCCCCTTGCTCAATAAGCAAATGGTCACTGTGACTGTCCTTGATAACTGGTCAAGGGGCCAAGCCTTTATTTAAGGAAGGCGAGAGAAAGATGCAGTGATGATAAATGCGACAGGCAAGCACACGAATGCAAGCGGTATTAAAAGTGAGATGTTGCACGCAAATGCAATCATACAAATTTTATTTGTTTTCTTTTTATATTTGACATTTTTTTATTTTATCATAAAAAAGATTTTTTTTTTTACAAATGTGTACATTTTCTCTTTTCCATTTTTTGTTTTTTTTATCATTTCAATTTTTTTTGTTACTAACGCCTGGCAAGCACCCAAATGGCACCTAACCTACGTGAGAACATGGGTATCTTACTAACCTCCCAGGTATCCTAAGTGCACATCTAGGTTGATTTGGGCCTCTAGACCCCTCGAATGATGATCCCGCCGGCTAAGACTTACCCTGATGACAATACCGTCATGCCATGCTTAGGCTCCCAGTCGCTTCCGACCACAGGGATTCACCTAAAAGGTGTTTGAGGTAAGAGATTTGCCCGACCCGGGTCTGTTTCCTCACAACTCTAGATGGTATATGATGGAACACCCTGGAACCCTAACGACCAACCGCGCGACGCTGACCCGGAATCAGACGCCGTCGCACCCATAGGTGACGCGCTTGCATTGGCCTAAGCCCAAGGTTAAGCAAGAAGACATCAAGACGGTAAACATGGGAATTGACCAGCCAGAAACACAGAGACTCCTTCGCAGCGATAGCTTTTGCTTTTCAAAGTAGGCAACCATATGTGTATATTAAAATAAGGTCGCAGACCTTGGCGGGTTTCGCCCTTTAGAAACTCCATCTAGCCTTCATCTTTAGAGGAGAAGGAAGAGTGTAGGGGATAAACCTCCTGAGAGGACCGGCAAAAGCCGTTAACCCTGACGAGCGAATAAGGGCCCATTAACTCTTTCCTTTCGGACAACTTCGGACCAAATCTCGAGCATTTACATTCCATAGCCCCCCCCTTTTTGTGGATTCAAACTTTTGCTTTGAGGGGTTCCATTTATCGCATCAGGCACGGTCACGACCAGGCTCTTGATTTTGATTTTGTATTTCTTTTTGTGAGGGAGATATAGTCGTTTGACGTTTGTGGGCTCCCTTTCGTATGCCTGCGGGGACACTGCCCTCTTCTCGTGCTCTGATCGATGCTCGAGGAAATGGATCCTACTCTTGCCCTTGGGGTTTGAGTTTCGGTTTCTCATGCTCAGCGTTTTAAGGGCGTCCGACTGTCTCATTTGGTCGAAGAGAAAAGAATAAAGATTACAGCTTCCGAGATCTTCTGGGTGGGGCCCCACCGTAGGTGATGCTACCGACTTTTTTTTGAATAAAATACATAAGTGAGCACATGTTAGCTTCCTTCGAGCGAGCATAGGCCGACGTGGCCGGACAGGGATCTCCACGGTTCTGGCAAACCAAGACCCGGTGCCTACCAAGCCTTAATGGGCCCTATCCTAACATGAAGGTTAGATGCAGTGACCTGACTACATGGTGACCACCAGGCATTGGCATTTTGAATTTTCCATATTTTTAGTGGTTTTCAATATTTCTTTGTTTTTGATGTTTTCTATCTTTTCATCATTTTTTTTGTTTTGTGCTAAGGGTAGTATTTCTTAAGATAAAGCCCATTCCAAGGGTGGGATAACTCGGTCCCTTCGGCGTTGACTAGCTTGTAGGCGTTGCCAGGGTACACGGCTTGAATTACAAATGGTCCTTCCCAATTGGGTTGGAGCTTAGAACACGGCCCTCCAGGTTTGACAAAAATTCTTTTTACGACCATCTCACCGACTTTGAATTTTCTCTCAACGACTTTCTTTTGGTAAAAGCGAGCGAGTCTATTTTGATACACACGCGTGTGTTCGGCAACGGCCAGCCGCTTCTCATCCAAGAGTTCCAACTGGGCGAGGAGTGAATTACGACGATTGTCGAGGGAAAATTCCTCGTCCAATTGTACCCTGAGAGAAGGGATCAGAGTCTCGTACGGGACTACCGCTTCCATACCATAAGTAAGGGCAAGTGGAGTCTGCCCGGTGGGGGTACGGATTGAAGTGCGATAGGCTCATAGGGCTTCGATAAATTTTTCTGGCCAATCTGAAAACTTACTAGACTCGCATATTTTTTTGATGATTTTGAGCAATGTTTTATTGGTGGCCTCCGCTTGGCCGTTACCTTGTGGGTAATAAGGCGATGAATGATGCAATGCAATTACGTACCTTTTGCAGAGGTCCTGTAGGTCCTGAGAAATGAACTGTGGCCCATTGTCGGTGACGATTGTGCTTGGGACGCCAAATCTGGCGAGGATGTTCTTCATGATGAACTTGTAGACTGTTGACGCCTTGATTTCCACGTAAGCTTCGGCTTCGGCCCATTTGGTGAAGTATTCCGTCGCAGTAAGGATGAAAGATTTCTGCTTGGTGAGGGAATTAGGATCACCTAGGGGACCAATGATGTCGAATGCACACATGGAGAAAGGCCACGGGGAGGATATTGGATGAAGTGAGGAAGATGGTGAATGGATTTTATCGGCGTGAAGTTGAAACTTGACACACTTACGGACATAGACAGCACAATCCTCTTCCATAGTGGGCCAATAAAAGCCTTGGCGAATGATTTTCTTGGCGAGCACCTGACTATTCACGTGGCCACCGCACACACCCGAGTGCGTCTCCTCTACACATTTCCAAACCTCATCGTCACCAAGACATCTTAACAGAATACCAGTAAGGCTCCTCCTATAGAGTAGACCTCCAACCAATGTGTATTTCTGAGCCACCCTTCTTATGACTTTCTTGTCCTCTGTGGTGGCCCCTTCAGGATAAGACTGATCTTGGCAGTATTTGACGATTTCATAGAACCATGGTTTCTCTTCATCAGCCAGTTCTTCTTCGACCTCTGCCAACATGATTTCCCTCTTCTCAAGGATATCTTCCTGCAGGATCTTCCTTGCTATCATGTCTTTGATATTTACGTAGGAAGCATCATTGATTGCAGGGGCGTGAAGTTTGTAGATGGAAATTGACTCAAACCATCTTCCTAGAGGGAACCTTATAGATGATGCCAACGAGGCGAGGGCATCGGCGAGAATATTCTGATTACGAGGGACATGAACAAAGATCAGTTTGGTGAACAGTTTGGCAAAGGCAGCAGTGAGTTCTTGGTATGGCTTGAGTTTGGGATCGCGAGTGCGATATTTAGTGAGCACCTGGCGAAGGATGAGTTGACTATCACCTACGACTCGCAACTCAGTGATACGAAAAGAATGAGCGAGTTCTAGGCCAGCTAGAAGAGCTTCATATTCGGCTATATTATTGGTAACTGAAAATTTGAGCTGGTATGCCAATGGGAATGTGAGGCCTTCAGGCGACAGGAGGGCGACGCCGATTCCTCTCCCTTGAGAATTCAGAGCTCCATCAAAATATAGCGTCCATATTGGCTCATCTGATTGGTTGACGGACATTAGTTCCTCATCTGGAAACTCTGATTGGACGGGATCGAACTTGGGAAGAGGATGGTGAGCGAGATGCTCGGCTATGGCATAGCCTTTAATCGCCTTTTGCTGGATGTAGGTGATGTCGAACTGAGAGAGAGAACTTTACCAGCGTGCTAGCCTATCCGTAAGGACGGATTTCTCCAGAAGGAATTTGATAGGATTCATTCGAGCAATCAAGTGGACCTCATGAGCCAAGAAGTAGTGCTTCAATTTCTGCACTACCCAAACGAGGGCAGCACAGGTTTTCTCCATGACGGTGTACTTCTGCTCACAGGGATTGAGAAGTTTGGACAAGTAATAGGTTGCCCGTTCCTTACCTTCTTCATCAGCTTGTGCGAGAACGGCTCCCACGGAGTCATCCAAGACTGAGACGTAAAGGATCAGAGGTTTTTCTGGTTTGGGTGGAATGAGAACGGGTGGACTAGCCAGATATTCCTTCAACCCTTCAAAAGCTTTCTGACATTTAGAATTCCAGTGGAATTCTACTCCTGGCTTGGTCAACTCGTAGAGAGGTCTACACCTTTGTGAATGTTGGGACACAAACCGACGAATAAACTGCAACCTCCCGATTAAACCTCGGACTTCCCTCAAATTTTTGGGAGGCGACATATCCCTGATGGCCTTAACTTTGTCGGGATCTATCTCGATCCCTCTTTTACTCACAATGAACCCCAGCAATTTACCCGACGACACACCAAACACACACTTTTTGTAATATCCCGGACCTTTCGGATCCTTCTTCGTGGGTCCCGGATCTGGTTTTCGGAGCGTCCAGCTCCGTTGTGTCCGAAATTTCGTTTCGGACATCTTTCGTGTTCGGATCGGCGCGATCCGGAGTCGTTTCGGAGGCCCGGAGGCGTTCCGCGGCTTTTCCGCGTGTGTTTTCCGATTCCCAGCGTGTGTTTCGGCTGTTCCTTCGGACGCTCGCTGCGGGTTAACTGGGCCGTTCACCCGGGCACGAGTGGTACCGTTGCGATCGGTGCGTTCCGAAGATTCCAGAAATGTATTTTTCTATTTTTCGGTATTTTTCTGAAAATTCGGATTTTCTATAAAGCCCTAATTCTTTTTCTTTTTCTTTTCTCCTTTCTCTTTCTTCTTCTTCCTCTTCCTCCGTTTCTTCCGACCGTGAGCCCCTCTCTCTCCCTCTCTCCCATTCGGACGCGGCGAACCCCTCTCCGGCTACGGACGGCGGCGGGGCGACGGCGCGGACGCGTGGGCGACGGTGAGGCGATCTCGTGGGCGTGCGGCGAGCGTGGGAAGCGTGGGGAGTTCGTGAAGCTTCGAGCATTCTTCATGATTCGTGATCGATTCGGCGGAGCATTCGCTCCATCGAGGTAGGGTGACGTTCCTTAGCCTCATGCCGTTCTTTTCCGTGATTTATAGGCCGCGGGGAGGCCGAGAGGGGATCATTGGAGCGTTTTTGGGTTTTTCCATGATTTGGGGAGAGCTCGCCCGATCTATGGATTCAATGCATGGATTCGTGTTTTGAGGGCCTAGAATCATGCTAGGGGTCCCCAGGGGTCTTCCCCTTTGTTTTCCCCCTCTCCTATGGAGGTATGGGGGCGTGGTTGGGTTTTTTGGGCGTTCTTACCGTTTTCGGCCGCGGACTGAGAACGCGCTATACTCCAGTAGCGCGTTCTTGGAGGTCGCGCCGCCCCGACCGAGCGCGTTCATCGGAGAAGATGAACAGGATGCGGTTCCTGTCGCGCTATGGGGTCATAGCGCGATCGTCCTTGTCGCGCTAGGAGGACCTAGCGCGATGGTCCCTGTCGCGCTAGGGAGACCTAGCGCGATCTTCGCTGTTGCGCTAGGGTTCCCTAGCGCGATGGTCCCTGTCGCGCTGGGTATCCCTAGCGCGATCAGGTCGTTGTTGGGTGTTCCCCCTGGGCCGTGCGTGCGTCCCAGGCACCCCGTGGAGTTCCGTGACCGTGTTTTTGGTGTCCGGAAGTCCCGTTTGCCTCGATCAGGCGTTTGACCGTGGGCCGTGCGTCTGTTTCCTTTCCGACCGTGGTCACCGTGCGACGGGGCTGGTGTGTGGGGTGATTCCCACCTGTTGTCGGGTTCGGACGTCGTTTTCCGTTGACTCGAGAGTCTACTCCTTCAGTGACCCTCCACTAGTCGTAGCCTACTAGTACGCGGGTGCTAGTCGCACCAGGGAGTGGTGTACGGGCCGACCTTTCGAGACGGTTTGTGGACCGGTTACCGTTGGGCCCCACGTCTTGCAGCCAGAGTCCGGCTGAGGGGAAAACCGGTCAGAGGGCCAGACCAGGGACGCGCGGTCTGTGTGTGCACACGTGGTTGGGGGCGGTTGGACCCACGTCGACGGGCGTGACCCCAGCTAGTCACTTGTTTGTGGTTACTTGTACGGTGTTTGCGCCTCGGGTAGGACCTACCACGTCAGGCGGTTCACCTGCGGTGCGGTGTAAGACGTCAGGGGACGCTACCGACTGTGCTTCTAGTGGGTGGTACTCCTGTCGAGTACGGAGTGTCAGACTGTCAGTCGTGTGTTTCCGACCTTCGGGTTTTGACGGTTCGGCCGTTGAGTTTCGGTCTTCTCGTACCGTGGCACGTGTGTCGGTTTGCGTGCCGTAGGGTCTAGTTCTGTAGAGTACAGGGCTTTCCTTTCCGAGGTACTTTCCTACCGCTAGAGTAGTGGTTTCTCGTTTTTCGAGGTAGGGTTCGAGTGATCCCTACTGAGTTTTGTTCTGAGACTCATTCCCTGCATGTTTTCACCGTGTTTTAGGTGAGGCGCCACCTTCGGGGAGCGCGTCAGGAGCGCAGCGTGGTGCGGGTGCCCAGAGGTAGTGCCAGAGGTCAGAGCCGGGGGATGCCCCGTGTAGCTGTACTTTTCTTTCTTGTCACTGTACTAGTCGTGGACTACTGTTGCTGTTGTTGTTATTTTATTGTGGACCATGTAAATTGTTAATTTATTTCCTGCTTAATATTATAACTGTTTAATTTCTGCAATTATTTGTGATACTTGTGTAGTTTCCACACCATCCTTTTAACCCTTCCGAGTCTTCGGACTCGTGGGTGGCGGTACGAGTCTCGGGTTATCGGGCCTTCCCGGTAATCGGATTCTCGGGTCGTTACAGCTGGTATCAGAGCGCGGTTGTGGAATTACATGAGAATCATAGGTAATTGTAGTGGTCCACTAGTCCATGACGATGATGTACATGTGACGCTGGCATTGGGCACCGCATGTTTTATTCTGACATTACCGTTTCCGTGTTTTCTATCTTGTGCTTCAGGAGCGAGGATGGCGCCGAGGAGGAGTTCTCGCTCTCAGCAGGGGCAGTCGGCTGGAGGTCAGGAGATCCAGCAGGGGGTCCAGAGGGACAAGGAGGAGCATAGCAGAGTTCCGGGAGCTACCGAGGCCGCGGATGCTGCGAGGGCTCTGGGGGCCGAGGATTTCTTCCGTGGCATGTACTATCTCATGTCTCAGCAGTTTGGCGGAGAGACTGCTGAGGGCTCGTCAGCTAGGGGTGGGCCAGGCCGAGCGGTGAGGGACTTCATGCAGTTCCATCCACCTTACTTTAGCGGCCAGGCAGACCCTGATGCGGCTCGTGATTGGCTCGATGAGATGGAGCGGGTGTTCAGTTCTGCGAAGAGTACTGCCGAGGACAGAGTGGTGTTGGCCTACAAGCAGTTGCAGGGTACGGCTCGGAGGTGGTGGTCTTCCGAGTGGAAGACGTCCTTTCAGCTTCGTCCACTTGAGCAGGTCGAGTGGGATGACTTTGTCAGTGCTTTCGAGCGTACGTACTGTCCAGATGTTGTTGCTACGCAGCGGATGCGGGAGTTTCTGGAGCTGGTGCAGGGTGACATGTCCGTGTTGCAGTATAGGGCCCGATTTGTCGAGCTGGGTCGGTATGCACCTCATATCATGGAGCATGAGAGGGTGAGGACCACGCAGTTTGTGCAGGGCTTGAGGTTGGAGCTGAGGCACCATTTGATCGCGAATGGAACCACTGATCTAGAGACGGCGTCTCGTGTTGCGATTTCCTTGGAGATGGATATGCAGAGGACTCGAGGACCGATCAGCCAGGGGCAGTCTTTGTCAGGTCGCAGCCAGCAGTCGGCTACCCAGCAGCAGGGTTCCTTCCAGCATGCGATGAGTGGTTCAGGAGTGCCGGCACATGCAGCTTCGGTGACAGGATCTGCGTCCTTCGGCTCGAAGGTCAAGAAGTTCTTCAAGAAGGGGTTCGGCAAGAAGAAGTCCAGAGATCAGGGGCAAGCTTCATCGGGCAGTGTACAGCAGCCGATTCCTTTGCAGCGTCAGGGATCAGTGGGTGGATCGCGAGGATCTTGTCCACGGTGTGGTGGGACCCACCCAGGCAGGCAGTGCACGGCGCCGATCATCTGTTTTCGGTGTGACCAGCCAGGGCACATGGCGCGTGACTGTCCTCAGAGGCCGCCGCAGCAGCAGGTTCCCCAGCAGCAGCAGCAGCAGGGACAGTATCCGCCGCTACCCAGGTCAGCTAGTGTGAGAGGCAGGCAGAGAGCTCGTGGCCAGATCACGCACTTGACCAGGGCAGAGGCAGTGGCGTCGCAGCTCGTGGAAGGTACCGTTCAGATTTTGGGTTGTACGGCTCGGGTTTTATTTGATTCTGGCGCGTCTCATTCGTTTATTTCGGAGGATTTCGCGTCGAGCGTCGAGGAGCCGGTGACCCAGTTGTCCTGTGATTTGGCAGTGGAGTTGCCTTCGGGTGATTTTATGGTCACTCCGTATTGCTTCGACCAGGTTCCGGTGTGGATCGATGGGCGGAGTATGCCAGGCAGGTTGTATGCGTTGCAGCTTCGGGATTACGACGTGATTCTAGGCATGGATTGGCTCGAGACTCATGGAGCGGTGGTGGATTGTGGAATGAAGAGGGTCTACTTCCAGCATCCGAGCAAGAGGACCTTCTATTTCCAAGGTATCCGTTCCGCCTCTTCTCGATTCCTTATCTCTGCTATTCGAGCCCGTCGATTGCTTGATTCAGGTTGTCAGGGTTTTCTCGCGTCTGTGGTTGTGTTCGACTGGATGGAGCCGAATGTCGAGGACATTGCGGTGGTGCGCGAGTTTCCCGATGTTTTTCCTGAGGAGTTGCCTGGATTACCTCCCCAGCGGGAGATCGATTTCGTGATTGAGGTTGTACCTGGTACGGGACCTTTGGCGAAGGCTCCCTACCGTATGGCCCCCGCTGAGTTGAGGGAGTTGAGGGCGCAGTTGCAGGAACTGTTGGCCAAGGGGTATATTCGTCCGAGTTTTTCCCCTTGGGGTGCGCCCGTGTTGTTTGTGAAGAAGAAGGACGGTAGTCTGCTGTTGTGCATTGACTATCGGCAGCTGAATGACGTGACCATTAAGAACAAGTATCCGTTGCCGCGGATTGATGATTTGTTCGACCAACTTCAGTCTGCGCGAGTGTTCTGCGGATTGATTTGCGGTCCGGTTACTATCAGCTGAGAATTCACGAGTCCGATGTGGAGAAGACTGCATTCAGTACGAGGTACGGGCATTATGAGTTTCTGGTGATGCCGTTTGGGCTCACCAATGCCCCGGCAGCCTTCATGGACTTGATGCAGAAGGTGTTTCATCCGTATTTGGACCAGTTCGTGGTCATCTTCGTGGATGACATCCTTGTTTATTCGCGGTCTGCTGAGGAGCATGCGTACCATTTGGGTGTGGTGCTGCAGACGTTGCGAGATCACCAGTTGTATGCGAAGCTCAGCAAGTGCGAGTTTTGGCTCAGCGAGGTACACTTTCTGGGGCATGTGATTTCTGGTGATGGCATTTCCGTGGATCCCGCCAAGGTCGAGGCTGTGATGCAATGGCCGAGGCCGAGGTCGGTGACGGAGATCCGGAGTTTCTTGGGGCTTGCGGGTTATTATCGCCGGTTTATCTAGGATTTTTCTCGCATTGCGACCCCGATGACTAGGCTCACGCGGAAGGATGTGCCTTTCGTTTGGTCCGAGGAGTGTGAGCAGAGCTTCAGTGAACTGAAGAGGTTGCTCACCTCGGCTCCGGTGTTGGTTTTGCCTTCTGGATCGGGAGGTTTTGTGGTGTGTACAGATGCTTCCGGCGTTGGACTGGGTGCTGTTCTGATGCAGCATGGTAGAGTGGTGGCTTATGCATCTCGACAGCTAAAGCCCCATGAGGAGAACTACCCTACCCATGATCTTGAGTTGGCAGCAGTGATCTTCGCGCTGAAGATCTGGAGGCATTATCTGTACGGTGAGAAGTTCGAGGTGTTCACTGACCATCAGAGTTTGAGGTATGTGTTCTCGCAGAGAGATCTGAACCTCAGACAAAGGCGTTGGATGGAGTTCATGAAGGACTATGACTTCACCCTGTCTTATCAGCCGGGCAGGATGAATGTCGTTGCCGATGCCTTGAGTCGGAAGGTGGCGGTCAGTACCTTGATGTTGAGGAAGTGGAGGCTCTGGGAACAAGTGTCCGAGGTATCTTTCAGGCTCAAGATTCCCCAGGAGTGAGGGTTGGCAGTGCTTGCGAGTCTGACTGTCACTCCTGCTATCCGTCGTCAGGTGACAGAGGCTCAGCATGCGGACCCTGAGTTGCCCCGGATTCTGGCTATGGCTGACGTAGAGCTTGGCGAGGACGGTGCTGCGAGGTTTCGTGGCAGGTTGTACGTCCCGGCCGAGGAGCAGGTTCGTCGTGCGGTGTTACGCGAGGCTCATGGGAGCAGGTACACTGTACACCCGGGTGCGACGAAGATGTATCGGAACTTGCGGAGGCAGTTCTGGTGGCCTGGCATGAAGAGAGATGTTGCCGAATTTGTGGCCAGGTGCCTGATCTGTCAGCAGGTGAAGGCGGAGCATCAGTGACCAGGAGGTACTCTCCAGCCTTTGGATGTTCCTGCTTGGAAGTGGGACCATGTGACCACGGATTTTGTGGTGGGGTTGCCGAGGACCCCGAGTGGGCAGGACCGTATTTGGTTGCTGGTGGATCGGCTGACGAAGGTGACTCGATTGTTACCGGTCAAGGTCAGCTGGAGCGTGTCCAGGTTGGCTCGTCTGTATGTGGAGCGGATCGTTCCGTTGCATGGGGTTCCCATTTCGATTGTGTCGGATCGGGATCCGCGCTTCACTTCTGGATTCTGGAGGAGTTTCCAGCGAGCCCTTGGCACGGAGTTGGCATTTAGCTCGGCGTATCATCCTCAGTCAGATGGTCAGTCTGAGAGGACCATTCAGACTTTGGAGGACATGCTGAGATCCTGCTGCCTGGAGTGGCAGGGGAGTTGGATTCATCACCTACCGTTGGTGGAGTTTGCCTATAACAACAGCTATCATTCGAGCATCGGCATGGCTCCCTATGAGGCTCTGTATGGGCGTCCTTGTCGGACTCCACTTGATTGGTTTGAGGTGGGTGAGCGTATTTTGACGGGACCGGAATTGGTGCGGCAATGTGTGGAGGTTGTGCACCTGGTTCGTCAGAACATGTTGGCGGCCCAGAGTCGGCAGAAGAGCTATGCTGACCGTAGGCGACAGCCTCTCGAGTTCGCCGTGGGCGATCGTGTGTTCTTGAGAGTTTCTCCGATGAAGGGGGTGATGCGTTTTGGACGGCGTGGGAAGCTGAGTCCCCGCTACATTGGTCCTTTCGCGATTGTGGAGCGCATCGGTGAGGTTGCTTACCGGTTGCAGTTACCTCCTGAGTTGGCGTCGGTGCATGACGTGTTCCACGTCTCGATGTTGCGGAAGTATATGCCCGATGACTCTCATGTGCTCGAGTTTTCTGTTTGGCCTGAGGTGACTCCAGATCTTTCTCTCCCAGAGTTTCCGATCCGTGTGGAGGATAGGCGAGAGCAGCGCCTGCGGAACAAGGTCATTCCCTTGGTAAAGGTCGTGTGGCAACGACACTCTGGTGGTGAGGCTTCGTGGGAACGTGAGGACGAGATGCGTCAGCAGTTCCCGTATCTGTTTGAGTGAGTCTTCCTCTTCTTTCCCCGTTGGTTGTTCTCAATTTCGAGGACGAAATTCCTTAAGGGGGGAGGGCTGTAATATCCCGGACCTTTCGGATCCTTCTTCGTGGGTCCCGGATCTGGTTTTCGGAGCGTCCAGCTCCGTTGTGTCCGAAATTTCGTTTCAGACATCTTTCGTGTTCGGATCGGCGCGATCCGGAGTCGTTTCGGAGGCCCGGAGGCGTTCCGCGGCTTTTCCGCGTGTGTTTTCCGATTCCCGGCGTGTGTTTCGGCTTTTCCTTCGGACGCTCGCTGCGGGTTAACTGGGCCGTTCACCCGGGCACGAGTGGTACCGTTGCGATCGGTGCGTTCCGAAGATTCCAGAAATGTATTTTTCTATTTTTTGGTATTTTTCCGAAAATTCGGATTTTCTATAAAGCCTTAATTCTTTTTCTTTTTCTTTTCTCCTTTCTCTTTCTTCTTCTTCCTCTTCCTCCGTTTCTTCCGACCGTGAGCCCCTCTCTCTCCCTCTCTCCCATTCGGACGCGGCGAACCCCTCTCCGGCTACGGACGGCGGTGGGGCGACGGCGCGGACGCGTGGGCGACGGTGAGGCGATCTCGTGGGCGTGCGGCGAGCGTGGGAAGCGTGGGGAGTTCGTGAAGCTTCGAGCATTCTTCGTGATTCGTGATCGATTCGGCGGAGCATTCGCTCCATCGAGGTAGGGTGACGTTCCTTAGCCTCATGCCGTTCTTTTCCGTGATTTATAGGCCGCGGGGAGGCCGAGAGGGGATCATTGGAGCGTTTTTGGGTTTTTCCATGATTTGGGGAGAGCTCGCCCGATCTTTGGATTCAATGCATGGATTCGTGTTTTGAGGGCCTAGAATCATGCTAGGGGTCCCCAGGGGTCTTCCCCTTTGTTTTCCCCCTCTCCTATGGAGGTATGGGGGCGTGGTTGGGTTTTTTGGGCGTTCTTACCGTTTTCGGCCGCGGACTGAGAACGCGCTATACTCCAGTAGCGCGTTCTTGGAGGTCGCGCCGCCCCGACCGAGCGCGTTCATCGGAGAAGATGAACAGGTGACGGTTCCTGTCGCGCTATGGGGTCATAGCGCGATCGTCCTTGTCGCGCTAGGGGTCCTAGCGCGATGGTCCCGTGTCGCGCTATGGGGCCATAGCGCGACAACCCTTGTTGCGCTAGGGGTCCCTAGCGCGACATGCCCTGTCACGCTAGGTGGCCCTAGCGCGATCTGGTTCGTTGTTGGGTGTTCCCCCTTGGGCCGTGTGTGCGTCCCAGGACACCCCGTGGAGTTCCGTGACCGTGTTTTTGGTGTCCGGAAGTCCCGTTCGCCTCGGTCAGGCGTTTGACCGTGGGCAGTGCGTCTGTTTCCTTTCCGACCGTGGTCACCGTGCGACGGGGCTGGTGTGTGGGGTGATTCCCACCTGTTGTCGGGTTCGGACGTCGTTTTCCGTTGACTCGAGAGTCTACTCCTTCAGTGACCCTCCACTAGTCGTAGCCTACTAGTACGCGGGTGCTAGTCGCACCAGGGAGTGGTGTACGGGCCGACCTTTCGAGACGGTTTGTGGACCGGTTACCGTTGGGCCCCACGTCTTGCAGCCAGAGTCCGGCTGAGGGGAAAACCGGTCAGAGGGCCAGACCAGGGACGCGCGGTCTGTGTGTGCACACGTGGTTGGGGGCGGTTGGACCCACGTCGACGAGCGTGACCTCAGCTAGTCACTTGTTTGTGGTTACTTGTACGGTGTTTGCGCCTCGGGTAGGACCTACCACGTCAGGCGGTTCACCTGCGGTGCGGTGTAAGACGTCAGGGGACGCTACCGGCTGTGCTTCTAGTGGGTGGTACTCCTGTCGAGTACGGAGTGTCAGACTGTCAGTCGTGTGTTTCCGACCTTCGGGTTTTGACGGTTCGACCGTTGAGTTTCGGTCTTCTCGTACCGTGGCACGTGTGTCGGTTTGCGTGCCGTAGGGTCTAGTTCTGTAGAGTACAGGGCTTTCCTTTCCGAGGTACTTTCCTACCGCTAGAGTAGTGGTTTCTCGTTTTTCGAGGTAGGGTTCGAGTGATCCCTACTGAGTCTTGTTCTGAGACTCATTCCCTGCGTGTTTTCACCGTGTTTTAGGTGAGGCGCCACCTTCGGGGAGCGCGTCAGGAGCGCAGCGTGGTGCGGGTACCCAGAGGTAGTGCCAGAGGTCAGAGCCGGGGGATGCCCCGTGTAGCTGTACTTTTCTTTCTTGTCACTGTACTAGTCGTGGACTACTGTTGCTGTTGTTGTTATTTTATTGTGGACCATGTAAATTGTTAATTTATTTCCTGCTTAATATTATAACTGTTTAATTTCTGCAATTATTTGTGATACTTGTGTAGTTTCCACACCATCCTTTTAACCCTTCCGAGTCTTCGGACTCGTGGGTGGCGGTACGAGTCTCGGGTTATCGGGCCTTCCCGGTAATCGGATTCTCGGGTCGTTACACTTTTTCGGGTTCATTTTCAATTGGAACTCCTTTGACCTCTGCAGGACCTTAGCCAAAACTTCTGGATGTTCCATCCTGGTCCTTGATTTCACCAATAAGTCATCCACATACACTTCCAGATATATGTGCATCTTGTCATGAAATATGGCCATCATCGCTCTTTGGTAAGTAGCTCCAGCATTCTTTAATCCGAACGGCATGACCACGTAACAATATGTTCCCCAAGGGGTAGTGAATGACGTCTTTTCCTGATCCTCTTCTGCCAAACGAATTTGATTGTATCATGAAAATCCATCTATGAATGAGAGGGTTTCGTAGCCTGCCGTGTTATCAATCAACACATCAATGTGAGGTAAGGGAAAATCATCTTTTGGACACGCGCGGTTAAGGTCCCGGAAGTCAATACAAATCCTGACTTTCCCATCTTTTTTTATGACCGGGACAATGTTCGCCACCCATTGAGGATAAAGAACGACTCTAATGAACCTGGCTTTATGGAGCTTATCGACCTCTTCTTTCATTTTCAAAGCCATTTGAGTGTGGAAACGCCTTAACCTTTGTTTTACGGAGACGGACCCTAGTTTTAAGGTTAAACGGTGTTCGACCAGGGTTGGATCCAGACCCGGCATATCCTCGTAGCTCCATGCAAACGTGTCCATATATTCCTTGAGAACCTCAATTAATGCCTCTTCTTCAGAGGGTGGTAGGTTGTCACTTATGAGGATGATCCTAGGGTATTCCTCAGTTCCCAAGTTGACTTCTTTGGTAGATTCTTCTACGGCGGTTGACGGCTCGTCGAATCTCTTTATTCCACTAGCGTATGCGCCCGTCGCATCCTCATATTCTTCACCCTCATCGTCAGTGGGGCATTCTTCATCCGTGATCTCGTAGACTCCATACCCTTCATCAAATGCACAGTCGCCCTCACATTCTATTTCCGGTAGCCGGATGGGATTTTCTAACAACTGGGGGATGGCAAGAAGAGCCTGACACCTGGCGGCTAAATCCAGAAGGAATCGACGAGGGATCTGTCTACCCTTGGATTTCTTCCTAGGTACTACTCTTGACCTATCATTCCTAGATTGACTGACAATATTTATAGAAGAAGAGGAAGACGAAGAGGATGGTGTAGAATGTACAGGAGAAGACCCCTCAGAGGAGGGGTAGAAAAGGTCGCTCATCAGACCTTGGACGGGTGGTCCGCGAGAGGGGACGCACCCGTGGGAGATGTAGGAGGTTTCCTCAACAAAGATGTGTTGTTGGGGAGTTTGAAAATTGACGTTTTTTTTTCATTTTTATTTTTGATGACAAAGCAGTGAAAAGAGATTGGAGGAGAGAGAAAAGTGGTTATGGCTAGAGGATTGTGAGGCTCATAGAGGAGATCATGGTTGAAGACCTGCGCGGGTTGAGAAGCCCGCGTAGGTATGTAAGCAGAGAAGGGGATCTGGGAAGATCATCAGACAATTGTCTGGCTCAGGAAGAAGATATCAGCAAAGACTGAGACGAGTGGATGGAGAAGATGGCGGCTAATGAGCCGTCGACGGCAATGTTGAGGACGGATGAAGATCCGTCGATGACAGGGTCCTTCTGGCGAGGACGAGGATAGTTTGGAACCTTAGCAAGAGTGGTAATATTCTCTGGTATTCTGGAGATCAATGGTGGTCCTTCAAGCTGCGGAGACTGTAGACACGCCAAAATTGACGTTTTGTTGATCAAATCTCATGTTATTATATAAATGCCCCAAGTGGACTTCAATATTCCTATAACATGAAGTTTTTCTATTTTTGTGAGTTTTTCTGCATTTTTCCTGTATTTTTGTGAGTCACGACTTGATTAAGGGCGTTAATTTCAAAATCACGACCTGTTGTAGGGCGTTTTCAAAGAAAGGACGACCGTATGTGAGGGCGTCAATTCCTGGTGTTATCCCTTAATTTATGGAATTATCTATTTTCAAAATAAAAGGTTTTTTTTGAGTAACGCCTTCTCTCAGGGCGTGATTTTAATTAACGCCGTTATCTCAGGCGTGTTATCTGAGCTTTCAAACAAGGCAAGGTTTCGTTTCCAAGATTAAATCCAGGAAGAAACGCCCTTTCCTAGGTCGTGTTTCAAGAAAACGTCTTTGTGAAGGTCGTCAATTCATAAAAGACGCCCTGTATTAAGGCGTGTTTCACTCCAGAGTCCTTCCTTTTTCAATCTTTCCCTCACAGTTCCCCGCTGTCTTTGGACTCTTGCCCGATCTTGATCCTTCCCTGGATGCCTCATTGCCTGTTCTTATCCTTCCTTGGTTTGATCACATCCGTTTGAGGCATTATAAATTGAAGCCTTGACCGATCGTGCAAAAAGTTAAGCACCTTAAACATTCAACGGGTTAAACGCTCAGAAGCTTTTTTTTCATCACGA